>JASEVX010000012.1:54698266-54750112 GCA_031761405.1 Serripes groenlandicus | reverse complement strand
TTTTTTTGCATTATGCATGTCATATATTTTCATATTAATGCATCAAAGTCTGGCAATTTAATGCAAAAATAGATAGCATTTCGTTTTCGATTTCCACATATCAAAATACAAAGTAAAGCGGTTTACAACCAAACGTGACAGAGTTAACGCCCCTTCACTCAGATATTTTACTAAGATTTTGCAGTCAAAATATACCTGTATGGCATTTTGAACCTGTTCAATATCCCACACGCCTCGCCTCCTTAAATTCATTCTCTGTAAATGTCTCTTCAGTTGACGATAGCTGAAAAGGCATACAAAGTAAATGGTTAATTATGTTACTTTTGACTAACTAGCAGATGTAGCTATATGAGGATCACCAACAAAATCACGATTTTCACACACGAGAACCTGGTTCGAATCTGCATATCGCCCTATCGCGAGAGCGGGGTTGGAACTTTGAGATATGTAGTTCTAAAAGCATACCAATGCCAAACATAGACAAGTCTATAACCTCTTTAACATACTGATTTATAAGTTCACAGGTCAAGCATAATTATGTTACGCACATTTTATTAATAAATATACACATTTTATATCACTAAACTCATCATGAAAGATCTCGTTAATTTATATAAAGTAACATATACGTATGCTTGAAACATGAAAAGCATAAAAGATAGATGTGTGTGAAAAATGTCAAATATAGCAAAGACATGTTGTTTAGTAAATAGTAAATACTGAACAATTTGAGTGTAAACAATTGCAACACGGTAAACTATCTTAAAAACGAACCAATAACAATTACAAATTATCGGAAATAAACTCACCTTATATCTACCCCAATATCCGATTTCAATAAAAGAAGTATTTCCTTGTATGCATAGCCTCTATCAAAATGAGTTTGTATAAACTCGTCCATTTGTACTGCTTTACTTGAAGGTCTATTTTTGAGCATGCACATGCGCACCGGAAGGCGATAGTACGACAGTACGATGGTGATAACGCGACGGTACGATGGTGAAGATACGACGGTACGATGGTGAAGACACGACGGTACGATGGTGAAGACACGACGGTACGATGGTGATAACGCGACGGTACGATGGTGAAGATACGACGGTACGATGGTGAAGACACGACGGTACGATGGTGATAACGCGACGGTACGATCGTACCGTCGTGTCTTCACCATCGTACCGTCGTGTCTTCACCATCGCACCGTCGCGTTGTCGTGTTATCATCA
Organism: Serripes groenlandicus; assembly: GCA_031761405.1. Taxonomy (NCBI): domain Eukaryota; kingdom Metazoa; phylum Mollusca; class Bivalvia; order Cardiida; family Cardiidae; genus Serripes; species Serripes groenlandicus. The sequence goes on along the minus strand of JASEVX010000012.1, from coordinate 54,748,887 downwards.
TCGTACTGTCGAGTATCGCGTTTCAGATCAATACATTCATAGGCGATGGCCCTAACGGTATTCCGTAATTGCTAGCCTTTGTTTGCGTAGAAATAAGTGTTCTATACCATCACCAGAATTCATTGAATACATTAAGTTTACATTCATTGTAAATGTGTATAGGATGCACTGGCAAGTATTGATTTGATCATTTTTAGTATTTTGACCTTGTTTGAAAGTGAAAGTAGAGGATGCTAAACAGGGTTTGAATTTTTGTTCAGTTATGATGAGTTGCTAAAATGCCATATGGTTTTGAAATATTGTTATATGCCATATATTGAGACAAAGTATTGACATCATGATGGATGTTGTATTTTAGAATTTCTCAAATAACATTTATTAGGATGTCCCTGCTGCCACCTAAACAGTTATTTAGCGTATGAAATAAACCTGATAATTTGTTGGTCACATTATGCTTGATTGTATGTATGTATGTAAGCCCCATAATTTTACGATTGACCGTTTCATTTGGTTTCCTCTGTTTTTATCATTGGTTTCTTTGCACTGGATGTAGCACTTATAATTGCATTTTCTTGGCCAAATATCAGATTGAAACAGCAATTCCACATTTGTTTTCTTTAAACACTGCTATGTAAATTTTCTCTTTTGAATCATCACTTTAATTAACACATTTATGATTAATGTGTACAGAGTAATTGCAATAATTCATTGCGAAATAGCGATAAAGACAAAGAATTCCAACTAAAAGGACCTACCAACTATTTGGTCTGCCTTGGTCTTTATCTGACAAGGGAGATAATACGAAAAAAAAACATAAATGGTTTTTTTCGCTTATAGTTAACAGGTGTGAGATTTTTTTTTTTTTTTTTTTTTCAATAACCCATGAAGCTTTCTGAAATGAAACTGGAAAAATCCATGGGGGCCGCCATTTTGGATATGTATAAAAAGCAAAGGTAAAACACAGATTGAAATTTATTGTCGGCTATTTTTTTTATTTTTTTTTTAAATCGGTATTTTGGGTATGTATAAAATGTGCAGAAAAACACGGATTGAAAATTATTGTCGTCTTTTTAATCATTTTTTTTTTAAATCGATATTAAAGATCATTTAAGTGCTGTGTTATGTGGCAATTAACATTTGTACAAAAAGTTAAAAATAAATGGAAATCTGTAAGAAATATGTTTTCCCGTTCGTCAAAAAAAACGACAGCATTAGCCTTCTACGCCCGAAACTAAATGTTGACTGTATCGTAGCCAAAGAAGGACGTGACGTCATTTCCGTTACACTTCATCTTGGCGTAACGTCAATGGAGCGACGTCGTTTCCCGCAAAAAAGTGATATCGACATAAAAGACCCCAAATTCCTATACATGAGCTATTGACTCACTCATTCAAAGTATAATTATTTATCAAACATTGTGGCAAAAGGATAACTTTCTCATAAGAAGCAATTGTTCTTGTGGCGACAATCTTTTCCTAAATCGTCTGTTGCATAGGCCTCAGAAACCGTCTCTAATAGGGAAAGGGTTTCGCAGAAATGTGACCCCTTACATAATTTGTTCCAGTCATATTGACTGGTTGAAAAAGGCAGTCGCCAAGTGGCATCAGAAAAGGGCTGATCTATTTGCTTCTTTGACATAATGCAGGTGATCGATTAAGGATCATCTTGGCCCTCATGTTTTAACCTCGTTCATTATAATTTTCTGTTCAAATAATAGACAACATCAATACGAATTCCAAATATGTTTTAATAATGCAAGAAACATGACATTAACATTATTATTGTCTAGTCAATTACTTATAAATCCTTTTTTATGGCCAAAGTATACTCTTTAATTTTTGTATATAATTAGCTTGCGTTTTTTTTTTCGTAAATATGTAGCACCTATAGATATATTATAATTATCACTAATGTCCCTCATTAGTAAGACTGTTGGCTGCCCTTCAAAGGAGACCACTGACCATGGCTGTGTATAGTGTATAATTGATTGGGGGAGATTTAAAGTCCATGTACATTTGCAGAAACAGTGTGTACAATGAAATTTGAAATTATGATTATTGAAAAGGTTTTAAAACATTTTAGAATAAGGAGAGATTGATTATTATGAGCAATCTCAACTTTTATCATTTTTCTTAAAGTCACAATATTTTCAAAAGTCGACGTGTGCTGTGCATCAGAAAAGCTTCTACATTTGGAAATGGTTAATAAAGCAGTTAAGAATGAAAATTACAAATAAGTTGAACAAATAGTCAAGTAAAGTATAAATACTGAAGAGAGTTCAAATTACTGAGCCAAACGGAGAAATGAATCATTACTTTTTCATTAGTATACTATATAGACAAATTTCATGTTCATTGCATGTAATCTTGCATAGATATATGCATGAATGCGTCTTCACTCTTAACCCTTTTCCACTTGTAGACACATATTGACGCATCAGCAGCAGACGACATTTAAAAACATTGTGGCAATAGGAAAAAATGCTCATAATGAGCAAATTCTCCATTTTCCACAATGTCTTTTAACTCTATTCGATAATTACACTTTCATTTTGAAAGATTTTACCAATTGTTGGCTATGTGTTGTAGTTGGGAAAGCGTTAATTGTTGGGATCCCTTTTCAATCAGCTTTATAAAGCTAGCATTCCTAAATATACCTGTTTTTAACACTGTAATGCTACAAATAAGAATAACATTGTGTAAGCATTGCGGAGAAAAAAAACAAGATTATAAATTTATTTTACACTGTATTTTAAAACAAGAATTCGCAACTTTCTTGATATTTTAATTCATATCGGCCTGCTAGGGTAAACAATTTAAACCCACATTTACCGGATATTGTAACGAACTATTGTCATAATTTTTAGAAGCCATAATTATTTGTTTCATAAAGCTATCATTTTCTAGTGTGTATACTGGAAGCAAACGCTTTATTTTACTACAAATTAGCCTTTTGATGTATAAACATGCAGAGACAAATAAAATGACTGGGGGGTCATGCATTTTACAAGAAAGAATTCATCAGGCGAAAATAAAATGGTTACCGTAATTTTGGACCAAATCCGACCCGGACAAAACCGATGTTTAGCATTCTCTACTTTCGCTTTCAAGCAAGGTCAAAATACTGAAAGTGATCCAATCAATCATTTCCAGTGCATCCTATACACATTTAAAATGAATTTAAACATAATGTTATATATTCAATGCATGCTGGTGATGGTATACACTCATTTCTATGCAAACAATTTTTTTTTACTGATTATCGGCTGTAGATCAGCATGACAGCTGATGCATTTGGCGCAATTTGACCTCCAAGACAATTTCATTGTCCTTATTTTTCTATTTCAAAGTATGATATAAAATGAAATCACAAAAGCAAATATTATGTCAAAAGAGCAATGATTATCAAAGAAAATTCAATTATTCTATACCACCCAAACCTAGGTTTTTTGGCTTAATCGGCCAAGTTTTATGATAAAGTGTAATACATAGGTCTTCGCAAAAAAAAAAAAAAAGCATCACATAGTTATGTTCATAGAATTTATCAAACTTAATATTTATGCACTATTCTCAGACTTTTAGGCAACCACTATCATCATTTTCAACCAGTTTTACTGTATCCAAACATTTTTGCAGACAACACAAAATTGACCTATCATTGATTTGGACTCTGAAGCTCCTTTAGACACTTTATTTACCCTCAGAGATCTGTTTTTGTGTAAATTTACAGAGTATGATATAAAATGAAAGCAAAATAGCAAATATTAGGACTATAAGCGATTATTTTCAAAGATATTTCAAGTTTCCTATGCCACCCAAGTCTATATTTTGCTGCTTGAGTCCGGCAAGTTTTCGCAGCTCGCGCATCATACAGGTCTCCAAGAGAGAAAAAAAATAAGCATAAAACATTTTTAGTTTTACTGTGTCACATGTTGAAAGAAATGACAAAACTTCATGTTTATGCCTGTTTTGGGCCATTAAACAAACAAAAGAAAGTTTAAAAAGCTTGAAAAACATCATCATTTGTGGAGAAATGTCAAAGTTGCTATAATCTAATGGCAGAACACCCACTAATTTCCACTCCAGGCACCCAGTTTCATCCTCTTTCAAGCAATTGGACTGTATCCCACCCCGTAAAGCACCCTAGAATGCTTCAATATGTGCAGCTATATTTTACCGCTTGAGTCTGGCAAGTTTTCTAAGCTCGCGCATCATACAGGAAACACATTACATTTTTAGGTTTTACTGGGTCACATTTTTGAAGAAATGACCAAACTTTATGTTTATGCTTGTTTTGGGCCATTACACAATCAAAGCTTGAAAAACATCATTTTGTATGGAAAAATGTCAAAGTAGCTATTACCTATTGGCAGAATACCCTCATGAGCCTAAACTGTATCACACCCGTAAAGCACCCTAGAATGATTCAATATTTCAGCTGACACAAAATTTACTGTTGATATTTTCCGGCCCAAAGCACTATAAGCGTTTTCTTCTTTTGTCGCAATGTTTTCGAAAGTCTACTGCTTGAGACCTGGCTGTAGCTTTTTTCCGGGGACTCTTACTAAAATCCACGGAAAATCCCTGGAGTATTCGGACAACTTTCCAGGGATACTTTGGAACGGTTCTGTAAACACCCTGGAATAGTTCCGTGGACCCCGGAGTATTCGGACCATTTCCAGCGTTTCCGCATCTTAACATTAAATACTTTGTTATTTTCCATGGTTTTCCTGTATTTTTCGTGTATTTTTGTATTTTCTGTTAAGAGTCCCCGGAAAAGCTACAGGCGGGCAGGCTTCAGAAAGCATCTGTATTTGGAAAATGTTAGAACATCCTACATTTATATAGAGAGTCTCATTTACATATTTTACGATGAACAGAGAAGGTACAAATAAAATTTGATCATTGGAGAATAATTCCATATCCATAAGGGCAATGAAATTGTCATGAAGGTCAAATTGCGCCAAGTATAATTACAGTCATGCTGATATACAGAAGTCCCTTAAAAAACCTTTGTTGACATAGAATTGAGTGTAAACTATCACTATGCACTGGAAATGATTGATTTAATCACTTTTACTATTTTGACCTTGTTTGAAAGTGAAAGTAGAAAATGCTAAACACCGGTTTTGTCCGAGCCCGATTTGGTCCAAAATGACAGTAACCATTTTCGCCCGGTGAAGACTTTCTTGCATAATGCATGACCCCCCCCCCCCCGATTGTCTTTGGATTGTTTTAAAGCTTAGAGGTGACTCCTTTAAATGATATATGGTATTTTACATGAGAAACGCTTAGAAAGTGTGACAATGGAGGACTGAAGATGGTCAATTTAAATTGAAACTAAGTAGACATTTATTTGGTGTATCGTAACATATTATAAGTCACAATTAAAGAAGGGGTTTAATCAAACGGGCCTTATTGTTTGTATCGTTTTAGAAAGCCTCATGGGAGATAAGTGTTAACTCACTAAATGAATCACCTTCTCAAAATAAAGTATTATTATCAGGGTTTAAATACATGTAGGGTCAAGCTTTACCTGATTTACCTATAAAGACATTGAACATATGTAGACATTCTTTTGCTCAGAAAGTACTGGTCTGATTTCAATATGCTTTTGCATGAATACTAGATCTGTTTCTGTGACCGAATAAAAATGGCGAACAGAGGGCAAGGCTAATTTCACGCATGTGCCTATATCGGAAACTATTATGGAACTTTTCGAAATACGTTTCGTCTGAATACCGATTTGACTTCAATTTTAATATCATTTCACAGGATTTTTCTCTTAATGCATATTTCCTATAATCGTGTTAATTGATGTCAATGGAAGGGTTTAATAAACATACACAAGATAATGTAAACAATTATTAAAAAAAACCTTGTACACCTATAAATGTGTCTTTACCTTTAAAGGATCAGATTGGAGAAAAGCAGTATGAATATGATGAATAAAGAGATGGAAGTCCAATCTCAGATAATGCAACAGCAGACACTATATAATACTCGTGAGAAACGTTATAAATGTGATGTGTGTGAATATGCAAGTGAAAGGAAAGATGGTTTAATAAGACACAAGAGAATACATAATAGTGAGAAACCTTATAAATGTGACGTCTGTGAATATGAATGTAGTCACAAAGAACGTTTGGTCGAGCATAAGAGAATACATACAGGTGATAAACCTTTTCAGTGTGATGTTTGTGAATATGCAAGTGCAGAAAAGGGTGCTTTAAAAACACATAAGAGAACACATACAGGCGAAAAACCGTATAACTGTGATATATGCAAATATGCAAGTACAGAAAAGGCTCATTTAGTTAGACACATGAGAATACATAGAGGTGAGAAACCGTATAAATGTGATGTTTGCGAATATGAAAGTGTAGTAAGGGGGAATTTAACTAGACACCTGAGAATGCACACAAGTGAGACACCTTATAGGTGTGATGTTTGTGAATATGCACGTACAAAAAAGGGTGCTTTAACAAAACATAAGAGAATGCATACAGGTGAAAAGCCTGTCATTGAACTACTATATCAATGCGACATTTGTGGATTTGAATGTATTTCTAAAGATAATTTAATCTTACATATTAAAGCACATTTAAGTTAAACAACATAAATACGCATTATGAGTATTATGTGTCCTATCTTATATTGTCTTATCTTATACCTGTTTCCGAAGATGTTGAAGAGTTATACGCCCTTATTTTTGCATACGACGTTGCAACTTATTCCGATACTGTCATTGCACTACAAATATTATCGATCAATTGTGTACATCCACACATATAAATCTTAATCTAGATAAATCTAAAGTCGTTGTCTTCCGTAATGGTGGAATACTTAAACGGACTGATAAATGGTACTATAAAGGAAAACAAATGGAGACTGTACCTTTCTATAAATATCAGGGTCTTTATATCACTTCTACATTTTCATGGACAAAAACATTAGAAACATTGTCACAACAAGCGATGAAATCATTATTTTATATATTCCGATTTCAACGTTTGTATGGAAGACCAGCCCTTTAGATGCTTTCAAATTTGTTAATACTACTGTTAAGCCTATTCTATGCTACGGGTCTCAACTTTGGTATTCTGATCAAGTTGAAAGAGTTCATATAACATTTTGTAAACAGTATTGTAATCTAGCAAGAAATACATCGGAACCATTTGTTTGAGCTTTACGTGGACGTCTACCTCTTTGTACATTTTACATTCCTAATTGTAAAAAATACTGGCTAAACGTTACTCGGATGGAAACCCATAGGTACCCGAAGCACTGCTACATGATGTTGAAACGCCTCGATAAGACAGGTAGCAAAACATGGGCAACCTGTATAAAAAATCTCCGTGTTATGCATGGCTTTGGGTATGTATGGATTTCACAAGACATAGGTAACGATGCTCTATATATTAAGCATTTTAAACAATGGATTCAAGACTGCTACTTACAAAAATGGCATATGGATAAAAACAATGCGGGAAAAGGTCAACATTACAAACATTTCAGACTATTAAACCCAGAGCTATATTTAAATTCATTTTGACCTTTCTTTTTACGCAGGATATGTTGTAACTTTAGATGCTCTAACCATGACCTTATGATAGAGAGAAGTAGACACCTATCAATTGCAAGAAATGACCATTTTTGACCTTTATGTCTTGATAATAATATGTACATTATTGAAGATGAGTTTCACTTCTTTTACGAATGTCCAACATATGACGATTTAAGAGACATTTATTTTCACGTATCCTGGATAAACAACAATACTCTTGACAAATGTTATGCAATATTAAATACAAATATCCAGTCTGAAGTATACAATACTGCAAAATACATTCAGAGCCCACTCAAACTAAGAAGTGAGACTCCTTCAATATCTTAATTATTTTTCAGCTTCAAATGTCAGTGTTATAATGTATTTCATCACTCCCTGTTGTATATACTTATAAATTATATTGTATAATGGGCCTGTGGCCTAAATTGCGAAATAAATATATTGTAAAATATATCTTGTTTGTATATAGTTTGAGTCCTGACTGCTTTAACAACATAATTAAGCAAGAATTTAAGTAAAATACAGTTCGATCTCGTTCTACGATTTTAATATATGTTAGTACAGATCACAACCGCTATGGCCAATTGGTTAGCGTTGGGGATTTGAAACCGGGTGGCCCGCGTTCGATCCCCAGTCGCGGCACTACGGTCACGGTGGAGTGTTCTTGGGCAAGGCACATTGTGTAGCCTAGTTCTGGTTTGTTTACCCAGGGATCATTAGTACGTGGACTGTCGCCGTGATATAACTGAAATAATGTTAAAAGCGGCGTAAAATCCCAATACAACAGATCACAAAAAAAATCAAGTTTTGTCATTATCCTCCTTTTTGATGACGAAGCATGAAATGATTTTTTTTTTTTTAATTTTAAAGAGGACCACCAAATGATAATTCATGTGACATCCGCTAGGGTTCTATAGGTTTGCTCGTGTCCGTCCCAAATGTATTGTCCGGGCTTTATCTTCCACATGCTTGAATGGATTTTGATATTACTTCACACAATTATTTTGTTATGTGTTATGCATATCACCCAGCCTGCCACTCCAAAGGCCCACAGTTTGTCCGTCTGCAACAGACCACTTTTGAAATCATTGTGGCAAAAATTGAAATGTGAAATTGTTCATAATGAGCTTAATTTTCTCCATTGCCATTAACCCATTCCCACATACGAGTATATACCCTTACTGTGCCTCTGCAACAAACGACTTTTGAAATCATTGTGGAAAAAGGTGAAATTGTTCATAATAAGCTTACTTTTTTCAATCTACGATTTTAACCCTTTCCCACATACGAGTATATACCCTTTCTGAGCCTCTGCAGCAGACGACTTTTGAAATCATAATGACAACATGTGAAATTGCTCATATTGAGCAATTGATCCATTTGCGCCAAAAAGTTCAACTCTTTTCAATTATCTTACTATCATTTATAGAGATTATCTATGTTTTGTACTTGATGATTTCAAAGTCTGTCAGGTTAAACATCATTGAAATCATTGTGGCAAAAGGAGAAATTTCTCATAATGAGCAATCATGAATTGCATTTACCACAATAATTTGAACACTTTTCAACTTATCATAACAGGGCTTTTGTTCAATACAAATAGTTGATTATCTTTTGTACAAATTGAAATTTATCATAACCTCTTGTCCATTTATCTTTAGTGTTAGTCTTATTTGTCACTTTTCATGATCAGTTTTACCTCTAAATCATCGCTTTCACTTAAAACACAGACACAGGTTAAATACCCTACATAATACTTAAATCGTCAAATATCGATATCTGCATTACTAACTACAGATTAAATTTGTCTGATGTTTGTGGATTTAATTTTTTTTTTTTTTAGCTCACCTAAGCACGAAGTGCAAGGTGAGCTTTTGTGATCACTCACCGTCCGGCGTCCGTCGTCGTCGTCTGCTTCGTCGTCGTCGTCGTCGTCGTCGGTGTCTGTTAACAATGTCCTACAAATGACTTCTTCTTCAAAACCAATTGACAGATTTCAAAATAACTTCACAAGAATTGTCCTTAGGTGGTCCTCTTTCAAAGTTTTTCAAAGAATTTAATTCCACGTAGAACTTTGGTTGCTGCGGCCTCAGAAATGGGGAAAATTTCCAAATCTTAAAAAATCCAAAAGTACTGGCCCGATTTGAAAATTATTTTGCATAAATGTTCCTTGGGGTACCCTCTACCAAGATTGTTCAAATATTTCCGATCCGTTGAAAAACATGGCCGCCAGGGGGCGGAGCTTATTTTCCTTATATGTGCATTGTTAAAACTTAAAAAAAATTCTTGTCCAAAAGTACTGGCCCGATTTGAAAATTATTTAGCACAAATGCTCCTTGGGGTACCCTTTACCAAGATTGTTCAAATATTTCCGATCCGTTGAAAAAAATGGCCGCCAGGGGACGGAGCTTGTTTTCCTTATATGTGCATTGTTAAAACTTTAAAAATCTTCTTGTCCAAAAGTACTGGCCCAATTTAAGAATTATTTTGCACAAATGTTCCTTGGGGCACCCTTTACCAAGATTGTTCAAATATTTCCAATCCGTTGAAAAACATGGCCGCCAGGGGGCGGAGCTTGTTTTCCTTATATGTGCATTGTTAAATCGTTAAAAATCTTCTTGTCCAAAAGTATTGGCCCGATTTAAAGATAATTTTGCACAAATGTTCCTTGGGGGACCTTCTACCAAGATTGTTCAAATTAATCCGATGCATTGAAAAACTTGGCCGCCAGGGGCGGGGCTTGTTTTCCTAATATGTGCATTGTAATATCTTTAAAAATCTTTTTGTCCAAAAGCACCCGCCTGATTTAAAAATTATTTGTCACAAATGTTCCTTGGGTGACTTTCTACCAAGGATGTTCAAATAAACCCGATCCGTTGAAAAACATGGCCACCAGGGAAGGTTACTTGTTTTCCTTATATGTATAGATTGTAAAACTTTGAAAACTATTAGTAGTGTATAAATGGGGTTTCCCCCTTTCCCCCTCCCCCCCCCCCCCCTTATATGTATAGATTGTAAAACTTTGAAAACTATTAGTAGTGTATAAATGGGGTTTCCCCCTTTCCCCCTCCCCCCCCCCCCCCCCCCCCCTCCAAGGAACCAGGAGCCAGCCTCCGGCCTTTAACCACAAGGCGACACTAATTCAATTAGCGGCATCAGTGCAGATTGACCTAGGAGCCAGCCTCCAACCTGGCGACACTAATTGTCCCCCGCTTTACGAAGTAAAACGTCGGGGACATTAAATCTCATTCGTCAGTCCGTCAGTCCCTCCGTCACGCTGTCACAAAAACTTTAACCTTGGTCATAACTTCTGAACCGTAATAGGTACTGCTTTCATATTTCACATGTGTATTCCTTGTGACAACCCCTTTCCATCAATACCAATTTTGACCTTGTGACCTTGACCCTGACCAATAAGACCCCCAAAGCGGGGGACCATAATTCTCTGAATTTGCTTGTTCAATTAGCGGCATCAGTGCAGACTGACCTAAATAAACAATTGTTTCGTAATGATGTTGCGGCATCATCATTACGAAACAATTGTCCGGAGGAATAAGCATTGTGTAATCAAGAGATATTAAGTCTCCTTTTTATATTAAAAAAAAAAATTAAGTATCATGACACAAGCGCAATTAAATTTAAAAAAGAATCTTAACAACAGCATGGGATTTGAAGATATAACATGGTCATCATATACAAATCAAATAGAATGTAAGCTTCGAGAATCGTTTTCATTAATCATAAAAAAGGGGAGAAAGAAACCTGTTTTAATTTTAAGGAAATCAAGTGAAAAAGTTTATGTGGATTTAAACCAGTTTGATTTACTTTGTGATTTAAAGGAGAGCATTCATTTTTTAGTTGCATTTATTGAAGGGAATTCAACCGATGAACATAAAAACAATGTCCGAAATAGAGTTGATTGAACTAGGTTATTGTTATCCAATGTATATATTTTATAGCGATAGATTAAAAACCTTTTCAAATTGGTCGATACAGATTAAACCCAATAAACATGAACTTGCAAAAGCTGTTTTTTTTATTCTGGACAAAATGATACTGTAGAGTGTTTTTCATGCGGATTACATTTATGTCAATGGAAATCTGCCGACATTGCAATGAAGGAACATAGTCAATGGTCTAGTGGATGTGTTTTTTTAAAGATGATTGGATATGCCCAGTCATCCATAACCGATCATCACCAACCAACTACCAGTAAACCTTCAACACTCACACAACCAACATCGACTTCTAGAAGCAACGAAAATTCCTGTTTCAGATATTGTTAGTGGAAAATTGTTACAATATCAGAGAACATATAATATTGTGAAACGAGTTGAAATATTTTTGTGGATTTAAAGAAAAAAAGCAATGTCTTCTAAATACACGCTTTTGATGGAGTCTTATTTTGATTTTCTTTGTGCCAAATCATTATCGGAAGTGCTTGCTACAGTTGTGAAAGAACAATGTTATGGTTGTCAAGTGGATCATCCATCTCAAAAACATCATCCATGTATTATGGAGGATGCAGCAGACCTTGTTATGATGTATTTTCATCATCTTGCGGAAAAGATAAATGAACAAACAATTTTATCGGTGTGGTGTGATTTCATCAATCAACTAGATATATCCAAAGAACTTATGGATATACAAAAACAGAAAATGCATAGTGAGGGTTGGCTGCGGAGTATGAAAACCGATAAATGGGAAGACAAGATGATAAAAATGATATTGACAATCTTAAGAAGACTTTTTGATTAATTTGATTCTTTATTGTGGATTGTATATATGTTATAATATAATGTTAATGAATCAATGCATTTTGTTTCTTGTTTTATTATCTCACCCCCCTCCAATTTCGCAATGTTTTGCGAAATATAATATCAACAGCTTTCATCTCGGTGTTAACATAACACCCGCTCCCCCATCCTTTGAAATATAACATAACACCGATGATATGTTTTATTATCTCACCCCGATTTCACAATGTTTTCCATATAAACAATGTGACATATGCCTTTTTCTACGATGATTTAAACATTTATGGATATAAATGACATCTCACAAAAGTTTTCATCACGCAAATATCACAACATCTGCAATATTGTGTTCCATTAAAACTTCTTGTTTTAAAACACAAAATAATTTTTGGAGTTAGATGCAAAATTTCTTCTACTTTTAAACAAGAAATTATTATATGGTGTTCTATTATGAAAACAGTTATTTGTTATATGGAGATGTAAACACATGTCAATGGATAACAGAGAGAAGGAATCCATCCTACATCGATACTACTTTGATGTTGCTAATCGTGGTTCGTTTGGTGGAGCCAAAACATTACATGAAATATTAAACAAAAAATATCCAAAACAGTTTACAATATACTTTATTCAAAAGTGGTTAAACACACAAAATTCATATTCATTACAAAAACAAGTACGTCACAAGTTTAAAACCCAACAAGTGCGCGTATCTTCTATCCATGAACAATTTGATGTCGATTTGATGTCTGTGGGGAATCTTGCAAAAGAAAATGATGGAATACATTATTTATTATGTGCAATAGATATTTTTTCTCGATATGCATGGGTGAGATTACTGAAAAATAAAAATGTGTGCTAAATGCAATGAAAAGCATACTGAAGGATGTCTCACCATCAAAAATAAGAACAGACAAAGGAACCGAATTTGTTAATCGATGGTTTAAAAGTTATATGAAAGATCATAATATATACTTTTTTACTACACAATACACAATACAAGGTTGGGGCAAATTATGTAGAAATATTTAATCGAAAATTTAGAACCCGAATCTTTAGAATGTTGAAATATAAAAGAAATTATCGATATATTGATGACTTACAAAATATTGTTAGTAATTATAATTCCACACCCCAGCGAGGTTTGAATTATCTTTCACCAAACAATATTAACAAAGAAAACGAAGCTGATGTATGGGCTTACATGTATTTAAAATAAAACACACATCTTTTGAAAACCCCTCCATCTTATAAATTTAAAAAAAATGATTATGTTCGTATACGTTTTATAAAACATCCATTTCGACGAGCTTATCAAGATCAATTTACGACTGAGATTTTTCAAGTTGATAACAGAATTTTAAAACAAAGCATACCAATGTATAAACTAAAAGATTTAAATAATGAAGATATAAAAGGATCGTTTTATACATCTGAGTTGCAAGGGGTGGATAGGACTAAAGATATATGGTTTATAGAAAAAGTTCTAAAAACAAAGAAAGTCAGAGGACAAACAAAATACCTTGTTCGGTGGGAAGGTTTTAGCAAACAATTTGATAGCAGGATTGATGCAAATCAAATAGAAAAGAAACAATAATGGATTTTTATATCAGAAGTGATGAGACAGATAAGTACTTCCCTGACAATAAAGCCTTTAAATTTACTTTTCGATTAAATACACCCATCAATTTAAAAGGTTTTTGGAAGGTTGGTCTTGTTGAATTTTATGCTTTGAATGATTCAAAAAGCAGGAAAACATCTCTAAAAACTCTTTATATATATTCAGACATTTGTAAGGAAAGCATCATAAATGGATCAAAAAGATCCATGTTAAGACGTGTTTTTCAAAACGATAAGAGTGGATGGAAAAATATATTCGATTCACCCTTTTATCTACCATTAAATAAGAAATATTTTCAAGAAATTGAAATACAAATAACTGTTGAAGATTTAAAGGAGGCTATATTTTTAAAATCACCTACACATTTATTTTTACATTTTAAACAATATCCGTTTCATACCGATTATGAATCACTCTAAACTTTATGTTCCTAACGCACAAAAGTGGGTTCAATTTTTTCACCAGTAAAAGAAATTTTAATCAAACTGGGGGTGGATCATTAAAACAGAAAATTTTACCCATTCAAAAATACATACCCGAGAATAAACATATTGACATTATCATCAAATCCGTATCACCGGTGGAGCAAACCGTCCAACAAGCTGTTTCTGATCTAAAAAGAGAACATATAAAACCATCATCCACAATAAAAAGACATCATTCAAAGAGAAAATATAAGAGTGGTAAAAAGCAAAAAAGAAAGACATTAAAACGTGTTAAGAAAAAAAGTGTGAACAGAAAAATAAAAAAACGAAAAGTGAAAAGAAAAATTGCAAACTGCAGTAGAGGATATAAGATATGAAGAAATCCGACCACTATCATAAATAACTGAGGATGGACCGATAGAGTTTAAGTTAAGTGGACAAGGATCTCTCGAATATTTAGATTTACGAGGTAGTACTTTACATGTAAAATTACGTATTTTAAACGCTGATGGAAGTATACTAGATGCAACAGATAAGATGGGTCCATCAAATTTGTTTCTTCAAAGTTTATTTTCAACAACTGAAGTCACATTACAAAACAAGGCAACAATTACACGTACATACAACCCATATAATGCGATGATACAAGTACTGCTAAATAATGGACAAGATGCAAAGTTATCACAACTATCTTCACAATTATTTATAAAAGATGACAATGATAAACCAGAAGATACAAATGCATATTCAGGAGCTAACAATTCACTGTTTTTAAGACGTTCATACATTGCTGAATCAAAAATAGTTGATTTAGAAGGACCGATTTATCATGACTTATTCACATTACAAAGATATCTTTTAAACCAGATTGATGTGAAACTTAAACTTTATCGAAGCAGTAACGCATTTTGCTTGTGTTCTGGAGAGATAACACCTAATTATAAAATCGATATTTTAGATGTATATGTTTTGATGAAAAAGATAAAAGTGAACCCAGCATTGATTTTCGGTCATGCAGAATCATTAAAATCATCAAACGCCAAATACTTCTTCACACGCACTGAAGTACGAACACAATCAATTGCTTCAGGTTCTACATCTTTTCATTGGATGAATATGTTTCAAGGTCAAAGACCGAATCAAATAGTTGTTGCTTTCATAAAATCAAGCGCTGTTTATGGAGATTATAAAACAAATCCATTCAATTTTTTGAACTGTTCCATTTAAAACATTTGTTTATATGTGGATGGTATTAGTATTGGACCTTGGAAGCTAGACTTTGATCAAACAAAAGGACAATCAGCACTTAGAGCATACACAAGTTTGTTTAAAGCGTTTGGTGTGTGGAATGAAAATAAAGGGAATTACATAAATAGAGACGATTTTATGAATGGATCCACACTGTTCGTATTTCAACTTGAACCAAACTATTCACAACACGGACAGTACCTATCTCTAATTAAAACTGGAAACGTTAATTTAGAAGTACAGTTTCAAAAAGATCTAACAGGTAACCTTACTTAATTATCTTTTAGTTAATAATATATATATATATATATTAATATACATTTAAACATTATTTATTCAATATTTATCTTGAGAGAATGTAAATAATGTTGAATTGTTTTAAATAATAATGTCATACACTTAATTATTTATCTATTTACAGACACAACAAGCTGCATTATTTACAGTGAAATTGGAGGTTATTTCGAAGTAGATGCTGTTCGAAACATTCTTACGGATTAAGATGAACACAACACAATTACAATGCATAATCAGATGCGATCCTGTCCTACAAAAATACATTCTAGGAGTATTTAGTGCAGATGGAATTCCAGAAAATTTAAAATCATTTCCTTGCGGATTTATTGTTAATACAGATAACCATCTACAGCCTGGAAGACATTGGGTAGCTTTCTTTCTCTCATCAAAAACCACAATAGAGTTTTTTGATAGCTTTGGAAAGCAACCATCTTTTTATAATAAACACTTTTCTAACTATTTAAAAAAATATACATATAGTGTTATCAATACACAAAAAATACAATCCAATTCCTCTAACGTGTGTGGTTTATATTGCTTGTTCTTTTTAAGACTGAGACTTTATCATATTTAAACGATGATTTTGTATATAATATGATGATTAATATATATTCAATGTGTTTCTAATATAATCTATTATTAATCATTATATATGAATTAAGAAAAAATTATAGTAATAAATTAAATTAGTTGAATTGTTTGTTGCTTATATATTGTTAACCCACATTGAAAATGTGTCATTTTCATAATGTTGTTTAGAACTAAACATTATGGAAGCTGTTATACCATTTCAAACTCCATCCAACTGTATTGTATCTGGAGCCTCATCAAGTGGTAAAACTCATCTCATCTTTGAAATACTAAAATGTGTTGATAAAATGTTTAATAAAAAAGTGAAGAGGATTTATTTCTGTTACAATGTTTATCAATCAATTTTTGATGAAATGAAAAAAGAAATTCTCAACATTGAATTTTTTGAAGGATTACCCAATCGTGAAGATATGGAAACATGGAGTACTAACCCAGATCTAAACATTCTAATATTAGATGATTTAATGGAAAAAGCAACCAAGAGTGCAGATATTGTGGATTTATTCACCCAATATAGTCACCATTTAAACATTTTTGTCTTTTTCTTGGTTCAAAACTTGTTTGCTGGAGGAAAATACTTCCGTACATTGAGTTTAAATGCTCATTATTTTATATTATTTCGGACTCTCCGTGATCAACAACAAATCTCAAATTTGGGGAGACAGATATTTGGTAGACAACTACCATATTTGATGGATGCCTTTAACAAAGCTACACAAAATCGATACTCATATTTATTAATAGATCTCTCCCCTCATTCAGACCCAGCATATAAACTGAGAACACTCAGTTTACCACATCAGATGACAGTTGTTTATACACCTATGAAAAAGTAAAAACATGAGTGAGGTGATACAAAAAGAACGATATTTTTTATTATTATTTACACAAACATCATTAAAACAACAAAAGATTATGATAGAAAACATCTCATCATCTCAACGGAAAGCTGTTGTTCAAATAATATTTAATGTGTTGCATGGTGTTTTAAAAGTTGATGCTATCTTAAAAACAAAACTTAAAAGACATAAAAAACTGATCCGTCTTCTTGTACAAAAACGGTTATCGTTTAAAAAACGTAGAGTGTTAATGATAAAGAATATTAAAACTGTGATCAGTTTAATCAAACCAATTGAACAACAAAGATGGCTCAAGAACTAATTTTGATCTCAAAACCGAAATATGAAAACATGTTGCAAGATTTAAAAAAGGTGCAGTCTGATGAAAATCATCAAAAAACAGACGACAATTAAAAAAACATTAACAAAGTGGATGAAATATCTAAAATTGATCAACCAAAATCAGACAGTCAACAAGATGGAGGCGGTGATTTACTTGCGGAAAAACTACCTGTTAATGATATTAAAATTAATAAAAACCTAAATAATTCGAAACTTTTTGTGAAAACATCTCTATTCAATATCATTAAAAAAAAAAGGAGGGACAGAAACAAAATAAGGAAAAAGGAAAACAAAATCAAATTATAAATAAACAACACCGTGTTATTAAAAACAAGAAACAAAAAATAAACCGGAATGTAGGTTTAAAACGTCCATCAAAATGGATCAACTATATTATTGGTTAAAAAAGACACAGATGAGTGAACATTTTATGGTTGTATTCCATTAGATGAAAATATTTATATACTATATTTGATATTAAAATGATATGTCAAATCATTCATTATTTGAAATGAACGTTTTGTAGAAGAACTGATCAAAAAATATCCCCAAGGAAATTTATGTTTGGAACGTGAAGTGAAGTCTTTAAAACGGAAATTGGATGATTTAAATGATAGTGATGATGAGGATTTGATAAAAGCTACAATTCAGATAGAAAATGAGTGGAATGAACTTCATGCTAACAATAAGATAAATCAGCTGAATAGACAATGGAATGATGATGATGATTCGATTAAAACCATAATTCAAGCAGAGAAAGGGTGCAATAAACTTAAAACAAATAACAATAAAAACCTTTTCTGTATACACTGCAATAAAACATTTGCACTCAAAAAAAAATTGAATCGTCACATATCTACACACACAGCAAGTTATTCTTGCGAGATTTGTAACAAGACATTTAACAGAAAGGATAATTTAAAAACTCATAAAAAGATTCACAAAAAAACTCATCAAGAGAACTCTCAAATTGTAGACAAATCATAGAAATGTAACCACTGTGATTGTTCATTTAATAATTATGGGGATTTAGTTGATCATGTTTCAAAACAACACTCATTGCAAAACACTCAGTTAGGAGGTCGCTTAGTTCCACCATTTCCTTCAGAAATACCAAACATTTCTATATCAGATAATGATAGGGATCAACAATCATCGAATCACCCCACACCTAAAAATAAACATACAAATGAAACTGCACTTAACAATAATGTTCAAGATAGAATACTATATCCTAGTGTTGGTGAAAGGTTTGATTTGCTTACATATTTTGCTGAGGTTTTACCAAACATTGAATCATTTCTAAAAACACGAATACAAAAAATAGCATTAAATATTACATTTCTGTGCAGGTTGAAATGTATAGAAATGATGTTGATCGTTATAGTGTATCGCGTCCTCATGTTCGAGGACACACATACATTTTATTAAACTCTGAAACATTTAATGAACATGATTTGAATGAATATTTTCAGAAAATGTTCCAAAGTTTTGAGGCATATATTAGAGAATCATCTGGATGGTTGTTACGAAAGGTTTTACATTTAAAAATACACACCATTAATTACAAACCTCTAGGCGGATCAAGCTTCATTAGTTTACCATTAAGTTTAAAACTATCTAAATGCATAGTAAACATACATAACAATGATAACAAATGTTTTCTATGGAGTATTTTAGCATCTCTACATCCTATAGAATCCCATCCCGAAAGAGTAGATCATTATATACCTTATGAACACACACTCAATCTAGAGAAAATTGATTTTCCAGTATCTATTTCACAAATTGATAAGTTTGAAAACCAAAACGAATCTATTTCTGTGAATGTATTTATTTTCGAAGATAAAGAAATAACACCACTTAAAATTACTAAACATGTTGCTAGACAACATCATGTAAATTTAATGCTTCTTAAATCAGAAACTATTTCTCACTATTGCCTCATAAACAATTTGAATATATTTCTCTCAAGAACCAAAAGTCATAAAGCACAAACATATTTTTGTTGCTATTGTTTGCATGGTTTTATTTCTGAAAAACTTTTAAATGATCACATTTCCTATTGTTCTATGCATGGTCCACAAAAAGTCAATTTACCGGATGCTAAAAATGCTCTGTTACAGTTTTCTGATTATGAAAAAACACAGGAAGTCCCCTTTGTTATATATTGTGATTTTGAGACGTTGAATACACCACTGATAACATGTGAGTCTAATCCATTAGAATCAAGCACTGCAAAGACAAAGCATTTGATTCCATGTGGATTTGCATACAAAGTGGTTTCTATTGAACCCGAATACACAAAAAAGACTTTTGTATATCGTGGTGAAAATGTTGCCGAATTTCTTTTAAAATGTTTGCTTAAGGAGGATGCAGATATACAAAAAAAACTTGCATTTATTCAACCTATTCATATGAAGAATAGTGACGAACTATTTTTCCAAATTGCCACAGATTGTTGTATTTGTGAAAAAATGTTTCTTCCCAATGATATTAAAGTAAGACACCATAATCATGTCTTGAAGCAGGACAATTTTATTGGAGCTTCACACCAAAAATGTAATTTACTTTCATGTCAAAGAAAATTCACCCCTGTTTTCTTTCATAATTTAAAACATTTTGATGGGCATATCATTTGTCAAGCTATTGGAATGTTTAAAGAATCAAACATCAGATGTATTCCACAAAATATGGAGAATTATATTTCATTCAGTCTAGGAACTTTACGTTTTTTAGATTTGTTTGCATTTCTTCCATCAAGTTTAGAAAGCTTGGTTCAAAATTTATTGCAAGATGGGAAATCTCAATTTCCACACATGCAATCAGAATTTCAAAAAGAGCATTTAGATATGTTATTAAGGAAGGGTGTCTATCCCTATGATTATATAAGTGATATATCCAAATTTGATGAAACCCAACTACCTCAAAAGGAGCAATTCTTTTCTAGTCTGAAAAAAGAATCCATCTCAAACTCTGACTATGATTATGCTTGTCATGTTTTTAATGTTACCGAATGTAGGAACATAGGTGATTATCATGATTTATATCTTAAAACAGATGGTATACTTCTCTGTGATGTATTTCAACAATTTAGATCTCTGTGTTTGAAACAATATGATCTTGATCCAGCACATTATTACACTAGTCCAGGATTGAGTTGGTCTGCCATGCTAAAAAAGACAAAAGTGTGTTTAGAACTTATGACTGATATAAATCAAGTTCTGTTCATAGAAAAGAGGATTAGAGGAGGGATTAGTCAGATTTCAAACAGATATAAGAAAGCCAATAATCCATATGTTGAAAATTATGATTCATAAAAAAACACATCTTTTTTGCAATACCTGGACGCAAATGCGCTTTATGCACACTCTATGTCTCAATATCTACCCACAGGTTTATTTGCATGGTTAGATCAAACCGAAATCAATCAGTTTGATGTTAGCAAAATAAAAATAGATAGTTCTGCAGGATATATTTTAGAGGTTGATTTGGAATACCCAAAACATCTGCATACACTACATAATTCATATCCATTAGCACCAGATTTTTTTTTAATTGAAGTGGATTCTTTATCACATTATGCAAAACGAATTTTGAAAAAAATACATAATAAAGCAGATCATGAAAATTTGCCTCCATTAACAAAAGTGGAAAAGTTACTCACAACTTTAGATAACAAAACAAATTATATCATACATTACCGTAACCTGCAACTATATCTGGAACTTGAGTTGGAACTCAAAAAGATTCATCGTATATTGAAGTTTCATCAAGAACCATTCCTGGAATCATACATCTCTCTGAACACCGATCTAAGAAAGAAATCGAAATCTATGTTTGAATTTTTTTTTTTTCAAACTCATGAACAATTCGGTTTTCGGTAAGTTAATTATATTTATTTTCAATATTGAAATGTTTATATATTTTAAAACAATTAATGTATATTATAAAATCAAAATAAAAGTTTTAATTAATGTATGTCATAAAATCAAAATACTTGGAAAGTTTTAATTAATTTTCAGAGATAAAAGTTTTCAAAAATCGTTTATAACAAGTTTGTTAAGTATTTAATCTACTCACCTTTTATTTCAGGTAAAACCATGGAAAACCTAGCTACGTCTCCACAAGAATGTCGAGTTGTGTCAGAGAGAAGAACGTTTACGGAAATTATCGGCAAAATCCACTTACAAAGGACATAAGATATTTTCGCAAGATTTAGTTGGTGTTGAACTTACTCGTGCCAAAGTTTTACTTAATAAACCCTGTTATATAGGAATGGCTATCCTTGATCTCAGCAAACATCATATGTATGAATATTTTTATAAGTTTCTCCATAAAATGTATGGAAAAAGTCTAGAACTTCAAATGACTGATACAGATTCATTTCTCTTTTATTGTGAAACTGAAGACATATTTCAAGACATGGAAAAACATGCTGATCTGTTTGATTTTTCTGATTTTGATTCAAATCATGTTCTACACTCCAATATAAACAAAAAAGTTGTTGGAAAGTTTAAAAGTGAGACTGCTGAAAAATGTATTTCAGAATTTGTTGGACTGAGATCTAAGCTTTACTCGTTTCTATGTGACAACAAAGAAGAAAAACGTGCAAAGGGTATAAGCAGGAACACCGTAACAAAGGATATTCATTTCCATCACTATAAAAGTGTATTGTTTGATGAAAGTGTTGTTAGAGCCAACATGACATCAATAAGAAGTCATTCTCATGAGCTCTAATGTGAACAATTGAACAAAATAGCTTTAACCTGTTTTGATGATAAACGATATCTTCTAGAAGATGGTGTTTAAAGTTTGGCTTACGGACATTATAAAATAAAAGAGTGATATATATATATATATATATATATATATATATATATATATATATGTAAATAAACATCATTTAATATTTAATCATTTTTTATTTTTTGTATTCCCTCCCAATAGCTCTCTATATAAAAACAACAAGAAACTTTCTCCTCCATCCTCTTCAACGTTTCTTGTTTTTTTGTTGTTGTTTTTTTATTATCTGACGTTCATTGAGGTTCGTTGTTTTGGTGTCTACAAAGAAAACAAGAATATATATATATATATATGATTATTAATAACTTCTCTAAATTACTAAATTTGTTGATATATTCATGTTAATCAATCATGAATCTTTTAAAGATATATATAGCTCAGATTTTATAAACAACTCTTTTGTATTATATATGAGTGTGATATAATGTTCAACTCTGAATTAAACCAGTTAAAGAATCAATGTTTAATAATTATTTAAAGAATATTTATTCAACATAAAATACATCTTACCAGATCTTTTATGACTCTAAAATGCTTTGTTGTATAGGAGGCATCCCTTTCCCACCCGTCTCCTGCCATCTCAAAACCATCAACATCCTGGTTTTAAAAAGTGTATTTAAAACCATCAACATCCTGGTTTTAAAAAGTGTATTTAAATATTCTAACACAACATATCTCTCAGAGAGAGAGAGAAAAAGAGAGAGAGAAAGAGAGAAAGAGAGAGAGAGAGAGAGAGAAAGAGAGAGAGAGAGAAAGAGAGAGGGAGAGAGAGAGAAAGAGAGTGGAGGAGAGAAAGAGAGAGACAGATTAACTCTTGCAGAGATGTCATCCATAATTGAAAGGATAATCTATGACAAAGCAGAAAACATCGTAGCAAAAGGAGAAATTGCACGTGTTGTGTAATTTCTTATTTTGTCACGATGTTTTCAAAAAAGAGAATTTGCATGTGTTGTATAATTTCTTATTTTATCACGATGTTTTCAAAAGCTATCTGTTGCAGAGGTGTCAGAAAGCGTCTATATGAGAGAAAGGGGAGGAGAGAGAGAGAGAGAGAGAGAGAGAGAGAGAGAGAGAGAGAGAGAGAGAGAGAGAGAGAGAGAGAGAGAGAGAGAGAGAGAGAGAGAGAGAGAGAGAGAGAGAGAGAGAGAGAGAGATAGAGAGAGAGAGGCAGATTAACTCTTGCAGAGATTTCATCCATAATTGAATGGATAATCTATGGCAAAGCGGAAAACATCGTAGCAAAAAGGGGAAATTTCACGTGTTGTATAATTTCTAATTTTGTCACGATGTTTTCAAAAAAGAGAAATTGCATGTGTTGTGTAATTTCTTATTTTATCATGATGTTTTCAAAAGCTATCTGCTGCAGAGGTGTCAGAAAGCGTCTATATGAATAAAAGAGACAGGGGGAGAGAGAAAGAGAGAAAGAGAGAGGGAGAGAGATAGATAGAGAGAGAGGCAGATTAACTCTTGCAGAGATGTCATCCATCATTGAATGGATAATCTATGGCAAAGCGGAAAACATCGTAGCAAAAAGTGGAAATTGCACGTGTTGTGTAATTTCTAATTTTGTCACGATGTTTTCAAAAAAGAGAAATTGCATGTGTTGTGTAATTTCTTAATTATCACGATGTTTTCAAAAGCTATCTGCTGCAGAGGTGTCAAAAACCGTCTATATGAGAGAAAGAGAGAGGGAGAGAGAGAGAAAGAGATAGAGAGAGAGATAGATTAACTCTTGCACAGATGTCATCCATAATTGAATGGATAATATATGACAAAGTGGAAAACATCGTAGCAAAAAGGGGAAATTTCACGTCTTGTGTAATTTCTAATTTTGTCATGATGTTTTCAAAAAAGAGGAATTGCACGTGTTGTGTAATTTCTTATTTTATCACGATGTTTTCAAAAGCTATCTGCTGCAGAGGTGTCAGAAAGCGTATATATGAGAGAAAGGGAGAGAGAGAAAGAAAGAGAGAGGGAGGGAGAAAGAGAGAGAGAGAGAGAGAGAGGGGGAGAGAGAGAGAGAAAGAGAGAGAGAGAGAGAGACAGCGTTGTAGTAAAAAAAAAGGAAATTGCGTGTTTCCAACTAATCATTATTTTGTTTCTTCAGATATTGTCCTATATAGCAGCGTGTCGGCATGTTTTGTGATATTAGCTATAATTGTGTTTGTGTGTTTTTTACGACAAAGAAAACTCAATAATGTGCCAAACTTAAATATTGAGGACTCAGTAAGCATTGATTCAATTGAAATATGAAACAGCAATTTTCGTTGCTTCTAGAAGTCGATGTTGACTATATGATGACCATGTTATATCTTCAAATCCCATGCTGTTGTTAAGATTCTTTTTTAAATTTAATTGCGCTTGTGTCATGATACTTATTCTTTTTTTAGTATAAAAAGGAGACTTAATATCTCTTGATTACACAATGCTTATTCCTCCGGACAATTGTTTCGTAATGATGATGCCGCAACATCATTACGAAACAATTGTTTATTTAGGTCAGTCTGCACTGATGCCGCTAATTGAATTAGTGTCGCCAGGTTGGAGGCTGGCTCCTAGGTCAATCTGCAATGATGCTGCTAATTGAATTAGTGTCGCCTTGTGGTTAAAGGCCGGAGGCTGGCTCCTGGTTCCTTGGAGGGGGGGAAACCCCACTTAACCACTACTACTATTGAAGTTCTTAATCAGGTGAGCGATATAGGGCCATCATGGCCCTCTTGTTTATTTCTTCATGTGCAACGAAATATTGCGGCTTCTTTTTGATGTTTTTTTTTTATGCTTTGCGTTAAATATTCGTCTTGTATTACTTTACACAATCATTCGTCATAGCAGGATGATGTGTCATACACAATAACCAGCTACGTACTCCCCAAGGTCAAGGTCAGACTTGAAGACTTTGTTCCGGAATTTCATGTCTACAAACTCTAAAGCTTCACACATTTATTATCACGAACATTAGAAGACCTATGTATGTCGAGTCAGGGGCATACCTCTAAAGTGAGGTTTGACAGAATAATGTGCCTTTTTCAACTTGTAAATATGTATGCGGTAGGTGACTTTTGTATTGCTTGAAATACTCCATTAACTTGTTTAACTTTACATATATATTACATTAAGTGTTTGTAAGTTTAGTTTTAACAGTCATTAAGACTGTACGCATTATAGTTTAAACACTTCGGAATTGACTTAAATTCCTTACATGATAACAAGAAAGTATACGTTCTAGGATCGTTTATAAGATTTTCATCTACTGTCCTGATACAAAATAAAGACGTACGGAGAAATCAGAAGTCTTTGAAATAAACTTACAGCAACTAACTGTACCGAGACCGCTGCAAAGTCTACGGCTTCTGGTGGCCCCATCTCTTTAGTTAATGTTATTCGTAGTATTCTTGTAGCAACGTTGATTGAATTTGAATAAGGTTGTTCCAATGTGTGTTGATTTTGCTTTTGAACGGCATTAATACTAGGGGAGTAACAACTGTGTTTTGTAAAGAAATCAATGGATCGATTACCCCTTATAGTGAATGTTTTATTCTCCAGTCTGTTCTAGGTTGTTTTTAGCTCACCTGAGCAAGAAGTGGGGGGTAAGCTATTGTTATCACTCACCGTCCCGTCGTCGTCGTTCGTTCACATTTAA
This sequence comes from Serripes groenlandicus, assembly GCA_031761405.1. Classification (NCBI taxonomy): domain Eukaryota; kingdom Metazoa; phylum Mollusca; class Bivalvia; order Cardiida; family Cardiidae; genus Serripes; species Serripes groenlandicus. The sequence continues at coordinate 54,722,752 of JASEVX010000012.1, read as the reverse complement.
CTACAAACAACTTCTCCTAAACCAATGAACGAAATTTTAAATAATTACACAAGAATAATCCGTAGGTGTTCCTCTTTCAAAATTGTTCACATAATTTAATTCTATGCCGAACTTTGGGTTGCTGTTGCATCAGAAAATTTGGAAAACCTTTCCTGTCCAAAAGTACTAGCTCGATTTGAAATTACTTTTGCACAAATGTTCCTAAGAGTGACCTGCTATCAAGATTGTTCTTCGAATTATTCTGATCAGTTGAAACAACATGGCAGTCAGGGGGGCGAAGCCTGATTTCCTTATATGTAAAAGATTCTTGTCAAAAAGTATACTGGCCCGATTTGAAAAATAATTTTTGCAAAAATGAGTCTTGGGTGACCCTCTATCATGATAGTTTAAACTATTGGGTCGGGTTGTTTAGCCTTATATAGCTATAATGAAAACTTATAAAATCGTCTCCTCCGAAAGTATAAAGCCAATTTTTAGATATTTTTGAAGGAATATTCCATTGGCGACACTGTTTGAGATTCCTTCCAGCCATGTTGATTGATCAAGAATCACTGCCTCTAGGGGTCAGGTTGTTATATATAGCTGGCTTTATTGAGGGGAATTTGTTTAGTATTATCGGTGCTTTGATCAGCAGCTAGGGAATTTCACGCAAAGTTTTTTTCACACAGAGGTCAAGTAAGTGAGTTAATATTTTCAAATTATTATCAAAAAAAATCCCAGAGAGTTCCTCTCTCAGATGTACAAGATGGAGCAATCAGAGTGTTAGACAGTTCAATGGCAAGGAATACGCACAATGCCTATGAAAATGGCGTTAATATATTTTAAGCTTTTAGAAATCAGTATAATTACCAGTTAGTAAGGCCTCCATCAGTTCAAGAGATTGTACAGTTTATTGCATATTTCGGTCATGGTGGAATGCCCTTGGGCAAGGCACATTTTCTAGCCTAGTACTGGTTTGTTTACCCAGGGATCATGAATAAGTGAACTGTCGCCGTGATATAACTGAAATAATAATATAGAAATGCATTTTCTCTCTCGAATGCAGTGTAATTAAACATGCACTAAAGCTTTGCCTGATTGTTTTATTCATTTTCTTCGATATCACAACGACTCGATCCTGACACGAGGTCAACATTTCGAAAAAATGCTCAAACACCTAATATTACAGATATATAGCTAATATTACACACTTAAATGATTAAATATATATGATATTAAATTTTTATTTGGCTTTAAACAAATTAAGAAAAGAACAAGCTCTGATAAACAATAATTTTAGAAATAAAGAACATCTGGTCTTTCGCACCCAATTAATTTCATACTTGCCACCTTTTAAATAGTAATGGGACTCACAACTGGCATTTCGCTTGCGCCATGCATATATTGTATGCATCAATGATTCAAATTTAGTTGATATGATGTTTCAAGTGTGGTCTACTTTTTAAACATATGAAGATAAATTTTAACATCTGTAAATTACTTATTATAATTATTAATAAAAAGGAGGAAGTTCATGTCTTCAGCAATTTAACCGTTTTCTCAATGTTTTAAACGTTTAAATGTTTTCATTGTTGCTTCAGACATGGAAAGGGTTAAATAACGTTTTAGTGCGTGTAGATTTAAATCCCAAACTGTATGTGTTGTTGTTTTATTGACAAATACAAAAACATCCAAAATCCTGACCAAAAGAAATCCTGAAATGTGTATGTAGAATTTCAAAAATGCTGGCATTAGTCCTTAATGAAAATATTATGTGAATGTTTAGTCCTTAATGAAAACATTTTGTGAATGTTTAGTTCTTAATGAAAACATTATGTGTATGTTTAGACTAATGAAAGTCAAAAATACATAAATGAATCAATGCAGTCTTTTCCGGCGACATTGATGCATGAGCTTTCTCTTGTAATAATACTGTGAAGACAACTTCGACTGTTAACTCTGCCTGAAAGATGAGTAGCTTTCTTTAAATCTCACTAATAAAATGACGTAATTCCATTGTCAATCACCACAATTACCAATTCATTGTTCATTATTAATCACCTATATATTATTTCTTTGAAACCCTGTTTCAAAGTCGGCTGAATAACAACAACAACTGTGTTAAACTAATATAACTACCAGTGCTTTACGACAAGTTGTTACATAATAAATAGCAATACATAACTAAAATCAATTCTACTCTGTATCAACACATTGCGTTGAAATGAAAAATCGTCAGTTTCAACAATATTTCAGCAGGATCATTTATAACTATATATAAGTTAATAAGAAAAGCTCAACAATCAACAATCTGCTTTTATTACCAAACTCATGTACATGTATATACATAAATACATGTACTGTAATTGAACAAAATTTCTCACTTACTAAAACATGCGAGATAATCATATGTACGATATGGCCGCACCTTAAACGTATATCCGATGTACGCCATTTTCGATTCCGAAACTTAACTTTATCGTAAACAAAAACAAATATTCCACTGTTTTTCGAATAATTTGCTAAAGTGGAATGAATTTTAGCAAATCGGGTCATAAAATAATCGCAATTTGTCAAGAAATATGTACAGTATCGAAAAAACACAACCTTTTAATAAAAGTAATACATTTGTACAGGTAAGTAAAATCGCGGTGATTTCAGGATAGATAAAATTCTCGAATCGACGGAACGTCAATCGCGGTGACCAATTTGACCGTCGACGTTGTCGCGGTGATCGCAGAGTATCTAATTGCGGTAATCATCCGCGAACAAAAATATTTGTCCATCGTGGGATCGCGGAAAATGCGTTTTCCGCGTGAGGTTTACTGTATGTATGCACTATTCTCAGACGTTTAGGCAACCACTATCATCATGTTGGACCAGTTTTACTGTGTCCAAACATTTTTGCAGACGACACAAAATTGACCTATCATTATTCTGGACTCTGAAGCTGTATTAGACATTCTGTTTGCACTCAGATATCTGTTTTTGTGTAAATTTACAGGGAATGGTGTAAATGAAAGCAAAATAGCAAATATTAGGACTATAAAGCAATCATTTTCAAAGATATTTCAAGTTTCCTATGCCACCCAAACCTATATTTTGCCGATTGAGTCCGACAAGTTTTCTGAGTCGCGCATCATACAAGGAACACATTACAATTTTAGGTTTTTCTGTGTCACATATTTGAAAAAAATGTCCAAACTTTATGTTTATGCCTATTTTGGGCCATTAAATAATCAAAGAAAAGTTTAAATAGCTTCAAAAACTGTTAATTCGTTCTTATAGATTTAGTGAAAGATGCCTTCGACAACTTACCGCATACATGTATCTTAGAATTAGTATAAATGTCTAAATGTATACAGTTATTGAAAACCTGCAATAAATCACTATTAATTAACCTCTGTCATTTTATAAACTATGCAACAAAGCATAGACTTAATATCGTTAATGTAAACACATAAGCCCTAATAAGTCAGAATACAATAGTCAATAAGCTAACTTTTGGATGTATAGTGTGGTGCTGTTGAAATCGATATGAACCTTATTTGGTAGTTCATGCATAATGATTACATACATTTATATAACTTTAAATAGCACTAAAGGTATTGGAACGTTAATGTATATATTACGATTAGGTTAAAGACCATATAACCATTTGTTGATAATCAATGTGTATACACATGAGATAATTTAACGAGTGCATAATGTTGTTAACAGTAAGTGAAAAGGATATTAAATACATATGTTAATGAAGACCCAGGACCGACTATTTTAGATAATACATCTGCGTATTTAGTAAAAACATAAACAAAAAATCTCATGCATATATGTCGAAATTATTCCCATTACTTGTGTTAAGCTTGTTTTTGTGTTGTTTTATGACAGCTTATATTTCTTTTCTATGTGATTCTTTTAAAAACCAGTTCGACTGATCAATCAACGAACTAGAAAAATGTCTCATTCTCCTCTTACCCTATTTTAGCGAAGTTCAACTCATAGCAGTTTACCCCCCAAAACAACTGAATTTTTTTCTTTTTCTTTTTAAATGACCATGAAATTATGTATTTATTTGTTTGTATTACAAGATGCATGTATATGTATACGTAAATAAAATCTATCTATCTATCTATCTATAAAACAGTCCTAATAACCAACAGTTCTGCGTAAAGTCATTCATATATTTCTAGTGATAGATGCCTTTGACAACTTACCACATGTCTAAGACTAAGATTTAAATAGTTCTAATTTCCAACAGTTCTGCAAAAAGTCGTTCATATAGCTTTAGTGATAGATGCCTGTGACAACTTACCGCATGTCTTAGACTTAGTTTAAAACAGTATTAATTACAAACAGTTCTGCATAAAGTCGTTCATATCATTTTAGTGATAGATGCATTTGACAACTTATCACATGTCTTAGACTTAGTTTAAAATAGTCCTATTTACCAACAGTTCTGCGTAAAGTTGTTCATAGCGTAAAGTCGTTCATATAGTTTTAGTGGTAGATGTCTTTGACAACTTACCACATAACTTAGACTGAGTTTAAAACAGTGCTAATTATCAACAGTTCTGCGTATAAAATTCGTTCATATAGTTTTAGTGATGGATGCATTTGACAACTTACCACATGTCTTAGACTTAGTTGTAAACAGTCCTAATTATCAACAGTTCTGCATAAAGTCTCCCATCTAGTTTAAGTGATCAATACCTTTGACAACTTACCACTTGTCTTAGACTTAGTTTAAAACAGTACTAATCGCCAGCAGTTCTGCGTTGAGACGTTCATATAGTTTTAGTTATAGATGCCTTTGATAACTTACCAAATATCTTAGACTTAGTTTAAAACATTGCTAATTGCCAATAGTTCTGCGTAAAGTCGTTCTTATGGTTTTATTGATAGATGCCTTTGACAACTTACCATATTTCTTAGACTAAGTTTAAAACAGTCCTAATTACCAACAGTTCTGCGTAAAGTTTTTCTTATTGTATTAGTGATATGTGCACTGAAACTTTTAACGCAATCAAAGCGGGATCTAAAACGCCCCTCTCCTATGTTGATTTAATGACGGTGTTTCTGATGTTGGATTATCACTACAAGACGTGCGCAGTGCTCTAAACATTTAATTTAAATAATTGATGGCGAACATAGAAGGTTCTTACTAGACCTCAGGCTGTGACTAACCATGACATTTCTAACTAGACTAGACTAAATTACCTGGATAGACGAGCCACGCCACACGAACACCGACATTCGGTGGTTTTAAAATGATTCCTATCGAAGTACGTGAAATTTCGTTCATTAGGTTGATAACCGTCTTCCAGAGACCTCCAAGATACTATCACGATTCAATGGCGGATAGGGAAGGTTCGAACTAGACTAGACCTGGGCTCTGGTTAATATGGATCTTTCTGCAATATATTAAATTATCTGGATTTCTGCTTGTCGCAAAGCTCCAAATGTCGATGTTCGTAAAACATAGCCCGTATGATATTTAAAACTAGTCGTAATTGCAATCAGATACATTTAAATACATGTAAAATACAATACAATATATATCTGTTCCAATCAAAGTACGTGAAGTATCTTTCGTTAGGATGATAACCGTTATCGATAGGCGTCTTAATTAATCTTAAGATATATTACTGCATCACATGAGAAAGTGATCACCCAGTCTCCCGAAAGATTGGTGGTTTAGTTATTGAATAGACTATATATATTCTTTATTCCTCCAATAACGAAGAGCATTACAATACATAGAATACAAACAGAATGCCTAACTATACAAGAGAACAAATGTACACATCACGACAAAAAAATAAAAAATGTTCGAATATATAAAAAAGTACATTGAAACGATTTCTTTTGCGTACCCACAACAAAGGTTTGGCGGGTATTCACTTTCCTATTACTGGTTAGTGACTCAGCGAATATGTCGCATAAACATGAATGTTGAAACTATGAATAAATCAACATGTTTACTGTTAATATGCAGTTGTCTGCAGTGCTCATGATCTCGGCCAAAGGATACCTTAATTTCAAATGGTTCAAGGTTGAAATAGAATAAACGCACTGATGGATGTACATAACTCTTACAGAACATATCTCTTCTATAATCTATCGGAAATTTAGTTATTTTAATTTATTTTAGAACAGGACAAACAACCTTAGTGTGTTTACCAGACGTGGATTGTATCATGTGCATCTACATGTACTCCCATACAATCCATTCCTCTCTTATCTTAAATATCTCTATTTGCAAGACCTACACATTGTCGTTTAATCCAAAATTAATTGTCTATTTTGGGCTATTCTATTATTCACATTTCCAACCGTGGAAGGGTAAATAGTTCGTATATTATTGTTTAACTGTCTGCAGAACTAAAACCCAATATTGCAATGTTATGAAGGTGTTGTACATACATGTTGGTGAAAATATTACGCTATCTATAATATGTGAAATATCAATTATAATTATAAATCTTGAAGGCGCCAGTCAATGTTACACTCACGTACGTTATTAATTGTTATGATATTGATCATTAACGAAACACAGCAAAATAATTCAGTTACAATGAAGAAACATCCAATACTAACTGCACAGTTTTTAATTATTTCCTGTCTTTAATTGCACGCATCCTTTTTCAATTAAAGATTATGGTATTTAAAAAAATCAATTAATCAATAGTTTACCGATCAACATCCGTTTATTGTAAAGATATGTATTCAATTGTTTCGACAGTTTGTAAGGTGTGAAATAAAAACTTGTCCTAAGGTTATGCAAATTAAATCATTATCTATCTTTAAGATTAAAACTCTGTATATTCGTTGGCTAATTTAGAATACCCTATGAGCTATATAAAGTGGAATTATAGGTTAATATGTAAACGTTAAGAATATACTGTATAGGAAAGAGACATCATTGTAAATATAGATGTTTAAGGTATACATGTACACTTGTTTTACTTGAAATGTGGGTGATTGTCTTTACTGTTTTACATAGTTTCTACATGCTAAGGCATGTCAGCGCTGCCGAAGTTTGAAAATAATTTGGAACAGATGTTTCTTAGGTGACCATCTACCAAGAATGTTCAAATTATTCTGATCCGTTTAAAAACATGTCTACCATAGAGCAGAGCTTGTTTACCTTATTTGTATAAATGGTGAAAATTTAAAAGAAAATCTTCTTGTCTAAAATTAATGGCCCGATTTGAAAATAGTTTAGCACAAATGTTTCTTTTGTAACCCTCTACCAAGAGTGTTCAAATTATTATGATCCGTTGAAAAATATTACCTCCATTGCGGAGCTTTTTTCTTTTCATTATATGTACATGTATACATAGGGACAATTTAAAACAAATACACAGTTGTTCCTTGGGTTATTTTCTTTCATTGGTGTTCACATTATTCGATCATTTGAAAAACATGGTTGCTAGTGGTAGGGGCTTGATTTCCTTGTATGAACATATAGTGACAACTTTAAAACACTTCTTGTCAGTAGGCCTGATTATGAAATCACTCAGCACACGTGTTCCTTGGCTGATCATGTTCCAAGTTTTATTCAATCCTGTGAGCGATCCAGGACCATCATAACCCTCTTGTTGTTATTAGCTTCACTTTCTTCAAACAACTTTGCCTCTGTAACCAGTCGGCTAAATGGGTAGTAAGTATCCTATCAATGCTCTCTTTAAAAATTCTTTAACATTTTCCTATTAGCCATGTTGATCGGTAACAAAGCATGGCCGCAAGGGGATGGAATTGTTTTGCCTAATATTGATATAGTAAAAACTTTAAAAGTCTTCTTTATAGAATGCATGAAGCCAGTTTCAATTCATTTAAGAGGAATGTTTCGTGGGTAATCCTTGATGTTATCCCTTCAAGCCATTTTGATTGTTAACAAATTATGGCCGTCAGGGGCGGGATTGTTTTGCTTAACATGGATTTAATGAAAACTAAAAGTGTTCTTCTTTAAAAGTATGAAGCTGATTTTCAAATAAGTTTGTCGAAGCATTCAACCATGGCCGCCAGGGATCGGGCAAATGTTTAGATATTTTTGAAGAAATATTACTTTGGCAAGCCTGTAGGAGTTTCCTTTCAGCCATGTTAATTTGTCGAGAAGCATTGGCTCTAGGGTCGGTTTGTTAAGCGATACTGGCCCTCTTCGGCGTCATGTATTTATTTCACTTCGAAAATGACTATGTTAAGAACGACTGCTGTGATAAAACTAGTATGTGTTGATTCAATGACTGCTAAACAAGATTGAGTATACAAATGGAAAGTAATTCGGAAGACTTACTATCAAATAAAGGGATAAAATATAATCAATACCAAATATATAAAAATACAACAAATGATAAAGAGTAATCTCTCTTTGATAATCTATAAAGCTATTCCCTCGAGTTGGTCCAAGTTTAAGAGTTATGTATTTCTGCACTCTGGAACTTGATAAAAGAGTGAAATAATCAGGGTAGTTAATATCATCCGGATTTGATGAAGGCCTAGATTCTACGGATATTGTGTGTTTATCAACAAAATTAATATCTTTTTTATGAAAACGGAAACACGCCCAGGCTATTTAACAGGTGTGGCATTTAACGTTGTTTGTATATTTAATCACTTAAACTACTTAGTATGTTAATAAATCCATATCGGGTCGGTGTGGTGACGATACGTCGGTGATGCGAACTCTTAGGTAGCAAACAACATTCGAATCAGCCAATCAGATCGGGAAGATCTCGTATTTCGGAATGTATAGACTCTAAAGATGTGAAACGGCATCAAATATCATAACGCCCATCTTTCCACGTCCACTGTCATGTTGTATCTAAATTGCTGATCTTACGTCAACTATTTGGTCGAAATACATAACGATAAGTTGTAAAAATGATGATAGAAGTGTATTGCAGAAAGATTACCTCCCTTTGCTAAAAAGCCGCCATTTGTAATAGATGTGTTCACAATGTCACAGCACTTTTATCCTCGATTTTCTCTCAACTGAGCATTCATTGAATGAAGGTAAGCAATAACTATTTAAAAAGCATAAATTTGCGGTCTATTGCGTAGAAATGAGTGTTATATACCATCACCAGAATACATTGAAAACATTAAGCTTACATTCATTCTAAATGTGTATAGGATGCACTGGCAATTATTGATTTGATCACTTTTAGTATTTTGACCTGGGTATCACTAAACAGAGTCTGGTAGAGTCCGGTAGAGTCTGGTCGTCAAATATCCCACTATATCACTGTTTTGTTGTGTTTTTGTATTGAAATGAATTAAATAAAGTGCTATTGTATCATATAAATAAAACTAAAAAAGATATTTGCCTATTTTAGTTCATTTTCGAGTGAATATAGAAATATGATATGCGTGAACATGGACACTGGTAGAGTCTGGTCATTATTAAGCAAGAAATACAAAGTTTTATACGATTTTTAAGTTATAAAAAGTTTAATTTGATTTATATGTGTCATATTATATATTTATTTCTTATATTATTTCAGCTGATAATCTGGAAAATAGTGGAAGATTGATGACTTTTAACGATAACATTGTGTTTCGTAAATCAAAATGGCTGACTTGAAATTTCTGTTTATAATGCGGCCCTATCGTACATCCTGAACGAATAATACACTAAATTCTCTCTCTATTATGGGCCAACTAATTGATTAGGTGTGATCAACAGATTAGTGTTATAATTACCAAGATTTTAAGTGTATGAAAACTACTAGATTGGAATAATTTATGTTTTATATGTCCTTAACATTAATTAAACCAAATGCTTAGAGAGCTATATACTAACTTAAAAGTAATTCATATGAAATTGCAGGATAAATTGAGTGACATCGACCAGAGTAAATAAAAAGAATTGTTCCGACGAAGAACAATTTGGAGAAGCATATGTTTCTCCCCAAACTCAAACATCCTGGCTACCACAACAATGGTTTAATAATGCAAATGAGTCGAACAACCATGTTATCAAAAGGACGACAAACTGGGTAGTCCAGAAAAGGCCCGACATGATAGAAAAGTTACAAGAACTTGAACAGTGTCAAACTCTTGATGTGAGAGGCGCATTGCACGACTCGGATAAATATTTTTTGGCGACACAAGCGTCGGTGCTACATGTTTCTCATGCTACATGGACACAGTTAAGTCCTGACCAGAGATCAAGGCGATTTATGAAATTATTGAACTTTGTGTCGCATCACATTTCAAACATCACATCAGCAGATAAGCAACTAACATTACCCTTCATTACGAGAATTGCACGAAAACTCGGCACGCGCAAACGCCTGTAAAATTGCAAAATATACACAATTGAAAATAAAAAACGCAGATTATATTGAAACACATTCATGTAAAAAGGACTGCATATTTTAGTTGCAAACCAACAACAATATATTTTTTATCAATCATTCGCTAATACCTGTATGTCAGTTGTACAATCGACATTTTCAACAATAATTCCTGATGAATTGCTAAAATGCCATATGGTTTTGAAATATTGTTATATGCCGTATATTGAGACAAAGTATTGACATCATGATGGATGTTGTATTTTAGAATTTCTCAAATAACATTTATTGGGATGTCCCTGCTGCCACCTAAACAGTTATTTAGTGTATGAAATAAACCTGATAATTTGTTTGTCACATTATGCTTGATTGCATGCATGTATGTATGTATGTATGTATGTATGTAAGCCCCATAATTTTACGATTGACCGTTGTAGACAAGCGAATTACAGTTAATCTTGACCAATTAGTGAGACTGTTGGCTGCGTTTCAAAGGAGACCACTGACCATGGCTGTTTATAGTGTATACTTGGTTGGGGGAGATTTAAATTAAAGTCCATGTACATTTGCAGAAACAGTGTGTACAATCTCTGTCAATGAAATTTGAAATTATAATTATGTCTCCCCCTGTATACAGGGGAGATATATTGTTTTTGTCCTTGATGTCTGTCTGTCTGTCTGTCTGTTCGTCCCCAAAATCTTGTCCGATCCATATCTCCCAGACGGCTTGAAGGATTTTCATGAAACTTGGGTCACATGTTCACCTCATCAAGGCGACGTGCAGAACCCACGTCTCGACAATATAGGGTCAAGGTCAAGGTCACGCTTGAAGGTCAAAGGTTTGAGGCTTTATTTCGTGTCCGCTCCATATCTCCCAGACGGCTTGAAGGATTTTCATGAAACTTGGGTCACATGTTCACCTCATCAAGGCGACGTGCAGAACCCGCGTCTCGACAATATAGGGTCAAGGTCAAGGTCACGCTTGAAGGTCAAAGGTTTGAGGCTTTATTTCGTGTCCGCTCCATATCTCCGAGACGGCTTGAAGGATTTTCATGAAACTTAGGTCACATGTTCACCTCATCAAGGCGACGTGCAGAACCTGCGTCTCGACAATATAGGGTCAAGGTCAAGGTCACGCTTGAAGGTCAAAGGTTTGAGGCTTTATTTCGTGTCCGCTCCATATCTCCGAGACGGCTTGAAGGATTTTCATGAAACTTGGGTCACATGTTCACCTCATCAAGGCGACGTGCAGAACCCGCGTCTCGACAATATAAGGTCAATGTCAAGGTCACGCTTGAAGGTCAAAGGTTTGAGGCTTTATTTCGTGTCCGCTCCATATCTCCAAGACGGCTTGAAAGATTTTCATGAAACTTGGGTCACATGTTCACCTCATCAAGGCGACGTGCATAACCCGCGTCTCGACCATGCCGGATCAAGGTCAAGTTTGAAGGTCAAAGGTTTGAGGCTTTATTTTGTGTCAACTCCATATCTCCAAGACGGTTTGAAGTATTTTAATGAAACTTGGGTCAGATGTTCACCTCATCAAGGCGACGTGCAGAACCCGCGTCTCGAACATACTGGGTCAAGGTCAGGCTTGAAGGTCAAAGGTTTGAGGCTTTATTTTGTGTCCACTCCATATCGCCTTAAAGGATTTTCATGATACGTGGGTCACATGTTCACCTCATCAAGGCGACGTGCAGAACCCGCGTCTCGACTATACCGGTTCAAGGTCAAGGTCACGCTTGAAGGTCAAAGGTTTTAGGCTTTATTTCGTGTCCACTCAATATCTCCAAGACGGCTTGAAGGATTTTCATGAAACTTGGGTCAGATGTTCACCTCGTCAAGGCGACGTGCAGAACCCGCGTCTCGACCATACTGGGTCAAGGTCAAGGTCACGCTTGAAGGTCAAATGTTTGAGGCTTTATTTTGTGTCCGCTCCATATCTCCTTAAAGGATTTTCATGAAACTTGGGTCAGATGTTCACCTCATCAAGGCGACGTGCATAACCCGCGTCTCCACCATACCGGTTAAAGGTCAAAGTCACGCTTGAAGGTCAAAGGTTTTAGGCTTTATTTCGTGTCCAGTCAATATCTCCAAGACGGCTTGAAGGATTTTCATGAAAATTTGGTCACATGTTCACCTCATCAAGGCGACGTGCAGAACCCGCGTCTCGAACATACTGGGTCAAGGTCAAGGTCACGCTTGAAGGTCAAAGGTTTGAGGCTTTATTTTGTGCCGCTCCATATCTCCAAAACAGCTTAAAGAATTTTCATGAAACTTGGGTCACATGTTCACCTCATCAAGGCGACGTGCAGAACCCGCGTCTCGACCATACCGGTTCAAGGTCAAGGTCACGCTTGAAGCTCAAAGGTTTTAGGCTTTATTTCCTGTCCACTCAATATCTCCAAGACGGCTTGCTTATGTTTAGCAACAGTTGTTAACTGTTTTGAAGAATACTTCAGTCTTGAATGTTACAGCTGCAGTAAAAATATGTGTTTCTGTAAACCATTTGAAATCATGTCCACTTTGTACCAGGTCAACCCAAAACAGTAGTAATTAAAAATTGAGTACTGTCCGACTTGGTCAAATTTTTGTTTGTCTGCTTTATAGGTTGGAATGTTTTGAGAGATTTTGACAGATATTTGAGGGGGAGACATATGTTTTTGTCAAAACAATTCTAGTTATTGTAAAGGTTTTAAAACATTTTAGAATAAGGAGAGATTGATTATTATGAGCAATCTCAACTTTTATCATTTTTCTTAAAGTCACAATATTTTCAAAAGTCGACGTGTGCTGTGCATCAGAAAAGCTTCTACATTTGGAAATGGTTAATAAAGCAGTTAAGAATGAAAATTACAAATACTGAATAAATAGTCCAGTAAAGTATAAATACTGAAGAGAGTTAAAAACACTGAGACAAAAGGAGAAATTAATCATTACTTTTTCATAAGTATACTATATAGGCAAATTTCATGTTCATTGCATGTAATCTTGCATAGATGTATGCATGAATGCGTCTTCACTCTTAACCCTTTCCCACTTGTAGACACATTTCGATGCATCTGCAGCAGACGACATTTAAAAACATTGTGGCAATAGGAAAAATTGCTCATAATGAGCTAATTCTCTATTTTCCACAATGTATTTTAACTCTTTTCGATAATTACACTTTCATTTTGAGGGATTTTACAAATTTTTGGCTATGTGTTGTAGGTGGGAAAGCGTTAATTGTTGGGATCCCCTTTCAATCAGCTTTATAAAGCTATAGCATTCCTAAATATACCTTTTTTACCGCAACTTTCTTGATATTTTAATTCATATCGGCCTGCTGGGGTAAACAATTTAAACCCACGGTTACCGGATATTGTAACAAACTATTGTCATAATTTTTGGAAGCCATAATTAAACAGTTTCATAAAGCTATCATTTTCTAGTGTGTATACTTGAATCAAACGCTTTATTTTACTACAAATTAGCCTTTTGATGTATAAACATGCAGAGACAAAATGACTGGTTAACATTTTAATACAATAGTTTACAATAGTTTATTTGCGTAATTAGGCCTCCGGCCCACAATACATACATATTATATTACATTCAATTTACAATGTAGTAATGTGCACAATCAAATTTCTTCAAAAAGCTTTGAAACATAAATGGCTATATTTTTTAATAACTAATGGATTTTCATTTTGAAGAAGACAATAACAATTCTGTAAGCTTGGCAACGCATTAATCCACGTATTTAGATACAAATCTCTAATAATCTTAAACTTTTCACAAACAAAGAAGGCATGAAACTCATCCTCGATAACTAAGGCATCTTTTTGCATAAAGCAATATACACAAATTCGATTTTCTCTTTCAATATTAAAATGACGACCAAGTTCAACGTTAAGTTTGTGGTTTGAGCATCTAAAACGCGACAGAGAACGTTTATAGTAGGGTTTAATGTCTAAATTTAAATATTTTTCAACATTTAATAATGTTTTCACATGTTTGTACAAATCACACCTTGAAGAAGTATTTATATCATTATGCCACATTTGAAAGGAACAGTCTTTTAATCTTTGTTTTACTTGTTTTATGAAATACGTTTCATTACCTATATCTTGCGAAAGCCACACAAAACCAAAGCCATACTTAAATAGAAATTCTCTAACTTTTGTAACCAAATTAATTCTACCAATATCATCATACTTCTTAAGCATTAAATAGCACTGTTTTGGATATCTGTTAGGATCCATATGAATCAGTCTTACCCAGTATTTGATAAATTTAATGTGGTAATTTATAGCTGGAGGAAATCTCCCACATTCACCCAATGCCATTGCGTCATTTACAGACGAATTGATACCAAGAAAGTTTTTACAGAATTTTGTCTGGATTTGTTCTACACATTTGTTAGTTTCATAGCCCCAAATCTATGACCCATATGTAAGTATTGGAATAACCATAGAATCGAAAATTTTAAAATATTCTTTATGACACAATTTACCAAAAGGTTTTTTGATAAAGAGACTTACGGGCCTGTGCTGCAAGTTTTGATGTTGCTGAATGCCAGGATAACTTTGGTGTAAATAGTAAACCCATAAATTTATATGTTGAAGTTACTTTTATATGTTCACCCCTATAAACCCAACGTTCATACTTTCTTAATGGGCCTCCGTTTCTAAAAACAATTATTTCAGACTTGTTAAGGTTAACTACCATATCTGTTTCTATACAAAATGTATCTATGGTATTTAGTTGCTTTTGCAAATTGACGGCAGTGTCCGCACAATTTGCTACATCGTCTGCAAATAATAAACAAAATATATCAGGAATATCATTTGTTATGAAAATGCCCGTGTTACATGTTTGTTTAACATAAGTACACAATTAATTTATATAGATATTAAACATTATTGGAGAACTTGAGTCACCTTGTTTCAATCCCATGTTACATATAATAGGATGCGTCAATTTTGAGTGTATTTTTACATGCGCCTTTATATTTGAATACATCGATATAATAATCTTGAAGAATTTTCCAGTTATACCCTTTTTGTTTAGATATGTAAAGAGTTTGTAATGGTTCAAGGAGTCAAAAGCTTTTTGGAAATCAACATAAAGTACATAAAATCTGCCACCAGGCTTAGATATATACTTTTGAACCATGCTCTGAAGACAGAAGACATTATCAATCGCAGAATATCCGGCCCTAAATCCCGATTGTGATTCGTCTATAATTTCGAACTGGTTCGACCAGGTCGTTAAATGGTCATTCACAATCAATGAACATATTTTATACATACTATTAAGAAGAGAGATTCCTCTGTAGTTACCTGGATCATTTTTAGAACCAGATTTATGGATTGGTAATATTAAAGTTTCAGACCATGACTCTGGGAATATTCCCGTTTCAAGTATTTTGTTGAATAGTTTCACTAAGATTGGACTAATTTCTTGCAGAGTATTTTTGTAAAATTCAGCTGATATGCCATCTAAAATTTACCATGTTCCTTGCCAGTGAGACCTATCAACTTGTAATAACTTAGCATCAATTTAGAGAACAGGCTATCACTTAGCCCCAACGACTAATTACATGACACAATAATCAATGTTGGTTAGACGTTGAGTTATCAGGTAAAGGTCACACTAAGTGACTTTCAAAGGTTATCGGACCAAAATGTTGGGTATAAAAGTATAAATTGCTCATAATAATCGATCTCTCCGAACTCTAAAATGGGGGGGGTCATGCATTTTACAAGAAAGAATTCACCAGTCGAAAATATTTACCGTCATTTTGGACCAAATCCGACCCGGACAAAACCGGTGTTTAGCATTCTTTACTTTCGCTTTCAAGCAAGGTAAAAATACTGAAAGTGATCCAATCAATCATTTCCAGTGCATCCTATACACTTTTAAAATGAATTTAAACATAATGTTATATATTCAATGCGTGCTGGTGATGGTATACACTAATTTCTATGCAAACAATATTTTTTTTACGAATTATTGGCTGTAGATCAGCATGACAGCTGATGCATTTGGCGCAATTTGACCTCCAAGACAATTTCATTGTCCTTATTTTTCTATTTCAAAGTATGATATAAAATGAAATCACAAAAGGAAATATTATGTCAATAGCGCAATGATTATCAAAGAAAATTCAATTATTCTATACCACCCAAATCTAGGGTTTTCGGCTTAATCGGCCAAGTTTTATGATAAAGTGTAATACATAGGTCTTCGGAAAAAAATAAAAAAAAGCATCACATATTTATGTTCATAGAATTGATCAAACTTAATATTTATGCACTATTCTCAGCAAATATAAGGACTATAAGCGATTATTTTCAAAGATATTTCAACCCGTACGAAACAGTCCAGGCGTAATCTAACAGGATTCATACAGGAATATCGCTCTAAATCCTACAAGGAAACCAGCAGGAAAATGGAGCGAAATATGTTAATTAGATTGACAGGAATCCTGTAGGAATATTTGTTTAAAAATCCTTGCAGGGATTTTGTCCTCATTTACATATTTCGGGCCATTTTCCTGCTGGATTCCTTCTACTTTTTTCCTACCAGGAATCCTAGTAGCAGGAAATCAAACCTCATTTGCATATTTCAAAACTCGTGATTTCTAGTTGGATTAAATACCTACAAGGAATCCAGTTACAAAATCCTACAAGGAATATAGAACAAATCCTACAAGGAATCTCATTACAAAATCCAAAAAGATTTTTGATACTTAAATAGGTTAAAACTTCCTATCAGGTTTCCTGGTACAAAATTCCTACAAGGAATCGTTTCCTGGTACAAAAATCCTACAAAGAATCAAAGGAATCCAGGTTTAACCTTTTATGAGACTCAACAGTGCTTATTTGTACAGTATGTTTAGACAAGAGATGCGATGCAGTCGCAAGCAACAGAAAACTCTAGCTAAGAGGCTACATTTTATATCCAATCTTCACCAAGCTTCATCTACACTGGGTCATGTGGGATCAAAAACTAGGCTACCAGGTCAAGTGTTAAAAAAAATTCATTGAGGTTTTAATCCGTTTTCAACATTATTTTATGATGGCCCTATATCGCTCACCCGAGTAAGTGTTTTGGGGTCCTAATTTAATTGCTTTTAATACACAAATAAGAAAGAAGGTCAAAAAGTCATGGTGAAGGTCATCCAAAGACAATGATGTTACTTAATTGTAAAAGATCACACTTAGGTCATGGTCACATGTTTATAAATCAATGTAAAGGACAAAAGGCACCAAGCTCTCATGTATATCTAGCTACTGTATAAATTTGGTAAACATGGGATAATAAATGATGACTTTATATTTTGTTCATAAGGTCAATTATAGCAATTTTGCCAATTTTATAGGGCCGTAATCCCATCATGCATGGACGGATCTGGCTGGTTTTCAATAGGAACCGAGCTCCCATGTATATCTAGCTACTGAATTAGTTTGGTAAACATCGGATAATAAATCAAGTTCTTATCGTGTTCACAAGGTCAATTATAACAATTTTACCAATTTTAAAGGGCCATAATCCAGTCATGCATGGATGGATCTGTCTGGTTTTTGAAAGGAACCGAGCTCCCATGATGTATCTAGCTACTGTATAATTTTGGTAAACATGAGATAATAAACGAAGACTTTATTGTGTTCACAAGAAATTGTGGACAGACGACGGGCAATCACAAAAACTCACCTTGTCACTACGTGACAGGCGAGCTAATAAGAAGCAAGAGGGCCAAGATGGTCCTTAATTAGTCACAAAATACGGAAAATCTATAAGTAAAATTATTAAAGAGAGTGGACTAGACCACTATTTTAGGTTCAAATCGTTGATTTATTTGATGGTAATTAACATATATATCAGAACAAAATCTTTTATCCTTTCGCGCATACAGATGCTTTTAGAAAACATTGTGGAAAAAGAAGAAAATTCTCATAATGAGCAATTACTCCTTTTGCCACAATGTTTTCAATTCAATTAAAAAAAAAACGCTTTAGTTTATTGAGATTTTCCATAATAACTCATTTTGCCAGGACATGTTCAAAGTCAGCTGTTGCAGATCCCTTGTATGAGGGAAAGTGTCAACTTTAAATTCTAAAACAAACACTTGTAAGCATTCACAATTCAAGAAGTAGGTTGAAAAACTGTTCACACAATTCAAGAATATTTAAGAATGTTGCCACTTAAAAACAAAGGGTGATCTGGAACCATAGTTCAACTTAAAGAATTAATGCATTTGATTATGCATGAACAAAGCACTGATGGGTATCACTAAGCAGTCTGGTAGAGTCTGGTGGTCAAATCATCAGTCGTCAACTATGAGGAAATAGTTAAAGTTTGTTTCAGTTTGGTGATGACTGGACCATCCTCTATAAGGGGCTCTTTTAAGTTGTTGTGTATGGAGCTATTCAAATGAAAATAAAAGATAGAAAATTATAATAAATGAACCCTTGAAGGCTTCTTCACCCATAAAGACGGTTTCTGACACCTCTGCAGCAGATGACTTTTAAATACAAAATGAGCAATTTTTTTGCCACTATTATCTGTTTTCAACTTTTTTCAATAATTTTACTTTCGTTTACATAGCTACCTTTCCTCTATTTGATCATGTCTGCCTAGTTATATGCAGTGCCAGACATCATTCTTGATCTTGAATCCAGCAACCATTTTTGAGATTGTTCTTAAGTTTGCATTCTGATAAACCAGCTTCAATTTTCATGGACGTTCATTTAAGGCAAATATCTAATATATTAAAAGTAAGTTTGCAAATTAATCTCAAATACTTTACTTAATATTCATCGTTGAATATTGCATTTTTGAGTTCAAGTCTTAGAATATTCTCAAGAACGGTTATTTTCTTCATTAATTTGACGAGGTCTGTATGAAAAATTTGCAGACCTAGACCTCATCCAGGGGTTGAGAGTTTGAATCCCAGCTCGGCCTACATTCTTTCTGACGTTTGAAAAAGTCACTGTGACATGCGTCATTCATCAATGGGATTACAGTCTATGTGGAAAAGCAGCCAGCTACTTAGAAAGTATGTTGTGTTGAGTACTGGTATGCGAAAGCAAGGAAATACATGAGTAGGCAGCCGTGATGTGACTGAACAATTGTTGAAAACGGCGTTAAACCCAAATCAATCAATCATGTAAGACGACAGGTCAGTAACACCATTATAAATTTATATAAATCACCATGTTGTCAATAGTTCATCTGGAACAGGTCACAGGTAATGTCCTAATGATTTGTCAATTTTCAAAGCTAGAATGCTTTCCAAATCGTCTTGCCTGCTTCATCTTAGAATGCTTTCCAAGTCGTCTTGCCTGCTTCATCTTAGAATGCTTTCCAAGTCGTCTTGCCTGCTTCATCTAAAAAGTATGCATTCAAGTATTAATTTAAATTGATGGTTCAGACAAATATTTGTAAACATGGGAATGTGTCTTGAATGTTTAATTTTGCTGCCGAGTCATAGACTTTAGAATTAAAATGTGAAAAAACAACAGTAATTTAGTACGACTCATTATTTTGGGAAAACACATCAAAGGACTCATTGATAGAAATTTGTAAATGAAACAATGGTCTTGAATTTGTGCACAGTCTGCTCCAGTAAAAATTTATGGAAACAATTTGTTTTTGATCTCCTGTGTTTAATCCCAGAAAGGGTTATAAAAAAAACCATTAACCATTCTAAGGTGGTCCGTCGCTGTACGCAAGTAAATATTTTCCAATGATATATGATCAAATAAATGCTTTGAAATATAAATATTGTGGGACAGAGAAAGGGTGAGAGATCTTCGTAACAGCATTTTGATTGCAATACAAATAAAGTAATGCAAAATAAAAGTAAAATAATTACTTACGAATATTCCAGAACATTTAATCCATCAACAAAACAGAAATAAATGCAAACTATCGCCGATATCGCATATAATCTGTGAAAACAGCATGTGTTGAAAAAGGCCGCCATCTTGATTTAAACAATTTTCCAAACGACGATCGACTTTTTAGATCACCTTAGCCGAAGGCTGAAGGTGAGCTATTCTGATCACTTTTTGTCCGTCGTCCGTCGTCCGTCGTCCGTCCGGTGTTAACTTTTAGCTTTAAACATCAACTCCTCCCAAACTCCAAGGACAATTTTCGTGAAACATCACAGGACTGTTCCTCTGGTTGGCCTCTTTCAAAGTTGTTCAAAGATTTAAATTCCATTGAGAACTTTGGTTGCTGCGGCATCAGAAAGGGGACAAAATGTTCAAACTTTGAAAATCTTCTCCTCCGAATCTGCCTGTCAGATTCAAATATAATTTGGTAGAAATGTTCCTTGGGTGACCCTCTATAAAAATTGTTCAAGCCATACTGATTGGTCGAAAAACATGGCAGTCAGGCGGCATCAAAAAAGGGGCAAAATGACAATACTTTAATAAAGTATCCTTATAAAAGTGCTTGTCTGATTTAAAGATAGTTTTGTAGAAATGTTCTTTCATTGATCATCTACATACTTTGTCAAGCCATATTGATTTGTTGAAAGGCATAGCAACCAAGCAGCATCAGAAAAGGAGTAAAATTAACTTTTTGCTTCAAATGACATATGGTTATTAGATTGATGGTCTAAGGGAGGTAACACTTGGCAGAGTATTATGCAAGGGCAATCTCCTTCGCAGAGTTGTCGTTCCTTACACTCACCATACACTATCAATCAGGTGATCGATTTAATGTCCAAACTTCTCCTCCGAATCTGCCTGTCAGATTCAAATATAATTTGGTAGAAATGTTCCTTGGGTGACCCTCTATAAAATGTGTTCAAGCCATACTGATTGGTCGAAAAACATGGCAGTCAGGCGGCATCAGAAAAGGGGCAAAATGACAAAATTTGAAAATTCCATTTTTTATGAAAGTGTTTGTCTGATTTTAAGAAAATATAATACGAATCTTACTGTAATGATCCTCTATTTAATTTGTTTAAGCCGTTTTGATTGGTTACACAATCATATCAACCAGGCGTCGTCACAAAAAGGGTAAATTGAACTTTTAGCTACAAATGACAACCAACTCCTACCATTCCAATAGACCAATTTCCACAAAACATCACAAGAATGTTCCTTTGGTGGTCCTCTTTCAAAATTGTTCAAAGATTTAAATTCCATTGATAACTTTGGTTGCTGCGGCATCAGAAAGTGAGAAAAATACCCAAATTTTAAAATCCTTTTCCTCCATAATCTACTTGTGCGATTGCAAGATAATTTGGTAGAAATGTTCCTTAAGTGACCCTCTAAATAAACTGTTGAAGCCATATTGATTTCGTTGAAAAACAGGGCAGCAAGGCGGCATCAGGAAAGGTGCAAAATGACAAAAACTTTATAATTCCATTCTTATTAAAGTTCTTGTTAGATTTCAAGATATAAATGGCCTTTACTGATAAGCTGTTTCTTGAGAAGTGTCCACTCCTTTGCAGTTTCATTTGCATTCCCTGATAAAAATTTCCAAGATATTTGCAGTTAAATATTTGCTACTAATTTACTATCAATTAGGTGATCGATTTAGGGCCATCTTGGCCCTCTTGTTTAATGACGTCATACCACATGCCATTCATGACGTACCAAGAAGAATGCATAACAAAAGTGACTTGTCGAAAGTAACAAATATGCAGAAAAGTTTTAAGACTTTAAACATAAATCAATTCAAAATATTACAGACCGTCGATGGGAGTGGTTGATAAATATGAGTTTATTCCAGATTTTTCTTAAATAATTAAATTACTCAAGAGACACTGTATAAATAACTTCACACTAAAATATCCATTTGCACACTTAAATTAACTCTTTTTCACTTGCAGACGCATTAATCAGACGTAATGTGTTTTTCCCTTTCCAACAATGTTTCAAAATTAAAAGTTGGTTAGCTGAAAGTAAAACTTAAAACAAATGTTTGATAGTAGAGATATGTAGGACTCAGAAATTACTTGTTTCTCCTTTTTATCACAATGTTTTCAAAAGCTTGTTAGCTGAAAGAAAAACTAACAAAAAACAACCCCTCTTTGATAGTCACAGTAAATCCAAAATATATACGATGTTTGAATACACTCGAAAGGTAAGTGTTTCACCTCTTCTCACAATGTTTTTAAATGGTGTCTAGTTGTTTGTTTGAAGAATCTATAAAAATCTGGTCAAATTTGCACAGAGGTAAAGATATGTAAAGATATGTAACACTTTTGAAGCATTTTTAAAGTTACCAATTCATTAATTTGGACTGATCAGAATATAATGCTTTGGGAAAGTCCAACTTACTTTTAGTTTCCTATGCCACCAAACCTATATTTTGGCTGCTTGAGTCCGGCAAGTTTTCGCAGCTCGCGCATCATACAGGTCTCCAAGAGAGAAAAAAAAATAAGCAAAAACATTTTAGTTTTACTGTGTTACATGTTGAAAGAAATTACAAAACTTCATGTTTATTGCCTGTTTATGCCTGTTAAAGAAAGTTTAAAAAGCTTGAAAAACATCATCATTTGTGGAAAAATGTCAAATTTGCTAAAATCTAATGGCAGAACACCCACTAATTTCCACTCCAGGCACCCAGTTTCATCCTCTTTTCAAGCAATTTGACTGTATCCCACCCCGTAAAGCACCCTAGAATGCTTCAAATATGTTTTACATATTTTACCGCTTGAGTCCGGCAAGTTTTCTAAGCTCGGCGCATCATACAGGGAAACCCATTACATTTTTAGGTTTTACTGTGTCACATTTTGAAGAAATGACCAAACGTTATGTTTATGCTTGTTTTGGGCCTTTACACAATCAAAGAAACGTTTAATTAGCTTGAAAAACATAATTTTTTATGGAAAATGTCAAAGTAGCTATTACCTATTGGCAGTATACCCTCATGAGCCTAAACTGTATCCCACCCGTAAAGCACCCTAGAATGATTCAATATTTCAGATGACACAAAATTTAATTTTGATATTTTCCGGCCAAAAGCACTATAAACGTTTTCTTCTTTTGTCGCAATGTTTTCAAAAGTCTTCTGCTGGAGACCCGGCTGTAGCTTTTTTCTTTCGGGGACTCTTATACTAAAATCCACGGAAAATCCCCGGAGTATTAGGACAACTTTCCAGGGATACTTTGGAACGGTTCTGTAAACACACTGGAAGTAAGCTTTGTGGACCCCGGAGTATTCGGACCATTTCCAGTGTTTCCGCATCTTAACTTTAAATTCTTGTTATTTTCCATGGTTTCCCTGTATTTCCGTGTATTTTTTAGCTCACCTGAGCTTTGCTCAAGGTGAGTTATTGTGACGCCTTTTGTCCGGCGTCCGTCGTCCATCGTGCGTCGTGCGTCAACTTCTTCTCCTCAGTAACCAGTGGGTCAATTGGGATGAAACTGCACAGAAAGCATCCTCTCAATGACCCTCAACAGATTTTCCTTCAAATTTTTGGGATCCATGCAGAAATTCTGGTTTCCATGGCAACGAAATGAAAAAAACTTCAAAATTCTTCTTCTCCCAAACTGGTTGGCAGATTTTCAAATAATTTGTAGAAATGTTCCTTGGATGACCCTCTATAGAGATTCCTTCAAGCCATGTTGATTGGTCAAAAAACATGGCCGCCAGGGCGGGGCGGGGCTATTTTGCCTTTATTGGCTATAGTGAAAACTTAAAAAATCTTATTCTCCGAAAGTGTCTGGCCGATTTTTCAAATATTTTGTAGAAATGTTCCTTGGATGACCCTCTATCAGATTCCTTGAATCTATGTTGATTGGTCAAAAAACATGGCCGCCAGGGGGGCGGGCTATTTTGCCTTATATGGCTTTAGTGAAAACTTAAAAAATCTTCTTCTCCGAAAGTGTCAGGCAGATTTTCAAATAATTTTGTAAAAAATGTTCCGTGGATGACCCTCTATCAGATTCTTTCAAGCCTTGTTGATTGGTTGAAAAACATGGGCCGCCAGGGGGGGGGGGGGGGGGGGGGGGGGGGGGGGGTGTGGGGGCAGGGCTATTTTGCCTTATATGACTATAGTGAAAACTTAAAAAATTCTTCTTCTCCGAAAGTGTCAGGCCAATTTTCAAATAATTTTGTAGAAATGTTCCTTAAGTGACCCACTTTCAGATTCCTTCAAGCCATGTTGATTGGTAAAAAAACATGGCCACCAGGGGGGCAGGGCTATTTTGCCTTATATGGCTATAGTGAAAACTTAAAAAATCTTCTT
>JASEVX010000012.1:54584969-54698066 GCA_031761405.1 Serripes groenlandicus | reverse complement strand
TTAGAACACTCTTCACAGCGATAGTAGGTTTTACAGGTCGAATTTCCCTTGGTAGTTTGTGTTTTGTGTAAGTCGTAGCAAGTGTGTCCTTTGAAATATCTATTACACTTAGAACAATGTATCCAGTCTTCTTCGCTTGACTCATGTATTTTGTAACAGGCATGACACACGTTGTTACACTTATGTTTCTCCTTATGGTCGTATCCTTTTTGACAAGTTGTACAGAAATAGCTCCTTCCTAAAAACGCAGGCATACTCGTAATGACGTCGTAGTGTTGATCATGACAATATAAGAATATCTTGTTGTCAGAGTCCTGTCCTTTGTAAATAATACTATTGAAATGGTCCTTTGATATTACGTACAGTTGATAGTTGTTTAACACGGCCTGGAACTTCTTTATTTCATTAACACCGCATGGTTCTCGTGAGACGTCTGATTCACGGTGTAATTCTTCAGCCAACTGTCTTTGTATATCACGCCCTTGACGTATACTGTTCCATTGCTCATGTTTGTCCAGTCTCGCTTTCCCGGTGACAATGGCTCTAGCACAACATAACTCATCGACGTTTTGTATTTGTATAAAACACTTTTTTTCTTTCAAAAATCTATCCATATTCGCAAAGATACGTTTCTTACGACCGCTACCGCTTGGCATGTCCACGCGTGTGATGTCAATCTCTAATCCTTCGTCAATCATAAAGTCCTCGTTAGATTGAAGTATTCGTTCCACTTCAGATAGAAATCTGTCAACCGTCACTTCTTGAAGACGTAGAAACGGTACCACTATAGGAAAGTCCAATGTAGGACTCTGTACCGTCATACGTATTAAATCTCCTGTCTTGGCGTGTGATGTCATGTCCTCCAATACGGCAGCAAACATACGTTTCAATGTGTTTAATATATCTGTGACGTCACCAACGTCGATGTTTCTAAATTTTACTCGGTATGTGGAAGCAGTGGTTCTAAACTTTTCCATCTTCTGTTCCTTGAGCTTCGTCATGACATAAAACTGACGTGGATCATCGTCTTTCCGAAGACGTTTGACAGAGCCTACATCAGAGGTATCTGCAACCCTCTTGACTCCACCACCAATTTGGTGTTTTTCTAACATGTGACGTTGTAAGTTGTCTGGGCGAGTAAAAGCACGACCACATTCGGAACAATGTACGTTGTTCTGAGTCCTATGTTTCTCAAGGTGGCGGTCCAGATTCGTCTTTCTAGTAAACACAGCACTACATACGTCACATCGGAAACGTCTCCAATGATTAGCTGATCGTTGATGTTGTAGTAACTGGTGTTTCTTGGTGGCAACAAAATCGCACTCAGGACAGTTGAAAGCCATATCTGTTTACTTCGGTGGCTGGAGCGATAATGAAATGTGAGGTACACACCTATCCTTATTAACTTTCAAGAGCACACTTGAATGATCATGCATTCTGATTGGTCAATTGTGTTTGTGTTTGTTATCACGTGACTGAATAATAATAAATGTTTATTTATTTGAAGGGCTTAGTATTTAAACATACGTTGATGAAAGTAATTAATCGACAAAGTGCCCTTATTTTTTTTGTTGTTGTTGTTGTTGTTGTTATAATTGTCTTTATAATTTGTGTAAATGATTCGAAAAATAAAATAACAAATAACCATTCTAGACACATGTACAATAGAAAGCGATGTATTTCATATCAGATATAGTAATATCTGAATGACAAATAATAAGCATTGTTTTGTTTCCTCTATCGCTAGCGGTAGGATATGTAACGTCAGAAGCGAGTTTTAAGATGGCGCACATATGGCATACAGAGCTGACTTGTATACCCGATCTAGTGATGATAGCGGCCATTGGAGGTCAGGACCTCTCACTATACGGTGCCACTCCACCTTTACTTCGCCTTTAACGTGTTATGGTGTCCATGAGGGGTTCCCAGTAATGGCTATGTACACCACCTTACACCAATACTAAGTTGGTCTAACGACACCTCCAAAGTTAGCATTCCTCGTGATTTACAATATCAATATAAAATCATCAACTCTCAATAAAGGTAGAATAACTATAAACATTATGTTGCATTACCTATAGCATTTAAGTAATAACATTATGATAACCATACTAATAAAGAAATTTAAAACAAGAAATTGTCGGAATTTTGAATAAGTACCTTTTCGCATTCTACGCTATAAATTCATAACGCTCAGTACTTTGATCTGGTATCAGAGGCAGTGTCAGAAACGAGTTTTAAAACGGCGCACATATGGCATACAGAGCTGACTTGCATACCCGATCTAGTGATAATAGCGGCCATTGTAGGTCAGGACCTTTCACTAGACGGTGCCACTCCATCTTTACCTCGCCTTTAACGCTTTATGGTGACCCTGGGCGGTTCCCAGTATTGGTTTAGTACACCGCCTTACACCAATACTGAGTTGGTCTAACGACGCCTCCATACCCAGGGCAGCCTAGATAATGTTTAATTAGATAAACGATATGATGTATTATCATGAACAAGTTCAGTTTGATATTCAGTAAGTTGTTTATATAGTAAAGCACCACATAGCCCATACAACGCATATTGATATACCTAGGGGGTATGTAATAAGCGCGTTCTAGACTAAGAAATTCCTATTTATCATAATTTGTTGGTGTTTTTGATTTGGTACCGGGGGTAGCGTCAGAAACGAGTTTTAAGATGGCGCACGAAGCTGCATAGCTGACTTTTACACCCGGTCTAGGTGATAGTAGCGGTCAGGACCTCTCACTAGACGGTGCCACTACATCTCTACCTTGTCTTCATGGCGATCATGAGCAGTTCCTAGTATTTGGATTGTACACCACCTTACACCAATACTAAGACGATCCCTTACTCATCGTGTTTTTAAAGATCTATATATAAAAACATATACCCACAAATTAGTGTAGAATAATTATGTACTCTCGATGTTTTACATATTAACCCTTTCCCTCATACGACAATTCTGCAGCAGTCGACTTTGAACGTATTTTGTCAAAACATAGAAAACCTCCATAATTGAATGGATAACCTATGACAAAAAGTGGAAAACATTGTGGCAAAAGGAGAAATCACACGTTTTGTGCAATTTCTTCTTTTGTCACTATGTTTTCATAAAGCTGTCTGCTGCAGAGGCGTCAGAAAGCGTCTATATGAGGGAAAGGGTTAACGTTCTAGATAGACAAAAAATGGTAACCGTACCTCTTAATACAGACATATTTAAAAAAAAAAAAAAGTATGCGAGTAGGTCTAACAGCAGTGTTGTTTCAAAAGAGAAGAAAATGCATAGGGCTAATAATTTGAAAAGTTAAAACAATGTGTATAACATGACAAAACCCATGTGAATAACTAAGAGGGTACATATGTATGTATAATAAATATGTATCAATAACTCGAATCGAGCTATTATATAAACACATTTTAACATATTTAACATTTCAATGGACCACTATAGCTACCATACCTTACACGTTTCGCAGACTGTAGAATAATATCGTACTAATAGTATTAGATGACATTCTGTTATAAACATCCATTTTTGAATAGTGAATAAGAGCGTAAAGTTTACAACGTCAAGTTAAATTATACTACATCGCCTTGCATATAAATTTTATAGATATGATTAATAATCAATATAGGGTTTTCACTTTAAATAGAGAAGACCATATAAGTTTACCTTTTAAGTCTAGTCGAGATACATGGAATAATACATGATAGGCTAACATACCCTTTTAAACTATGACGGTCACAGGTTGTTGCTACTATATTTAGAGTATGACGCTAGACGGGACATGTATAAACTTGTCTTTTGCTGTTTACAGTATTCGGGAACGTCGCGCTTCAGTTATACGCATTTAGCAGAAGGCATTTGACCGGGTATGTTTGACACAATGATTCGCTATACATGTATAGCCTCGCAAATTAATATGATATTCGAGAAATATACGGAAATGTTTTATAAAATATGTTTTGTTTGAACAGTCAATAATAGCGTATATTTTATAATGTGTAGTTTAAATAAATTTCTGAAAATCAATATCGGGTTTACACTGAAAATAAAAACGGAGCAGACGATTTAAGTTTACCTTGAGGAAGATATCGCTCCACTATGGATGTTATTAACATTCAATATCGGGTTTACATAGAAAGAAGAGCAGTCGATTTAAATACTACCTTGCAGCAGGTTTAAATTCACGTTATCGGTAGATCGTTTACGTCTGGTCTCTTTGCTTTTAATGAAACATAATGTGCGAACGACCCTTATAACATTATAAACCTGAAAAGAGGTGTTACTATTTTTAGCGCATGACGCGATATCCTATATTTAGACAGGTCGTGTGTAAGCTTGTCTATTGCAATTATACTCGTGAACTCAGATGACCCGTAATAGTCGAGTTAAGAACAGGTTTGCGCTACAATTTACGTTACCTGTCTAGCATCGTAAACTGATACAGTGATTTTGTTGTTTTTGTTGTTGTTGTTTGTTTGTTTTTGTTTGTATTTTGTATATTTTTTTTTTATTTTTTTTTTTACTTTTGTTTTGTTTACATAATTATTCATAGTTTACATACTACTAACAGGAATTTGTTAATAAAGCTATGTGAACGTGGTTTTTTAAATAAACATTAATATAAATAACTATTCTTTTTTTTTGTTTTTTTTATTTGTTTGTTTGTTTGTTTAAACTTGTGTGTATTTAACTAATAAAAATTATTAACATAACTACTATTTCAATTCAGCGCCCCATTTCACTTGTATTCGTATAACATTGTGGTCAGTAGCAAAATTGACCCCAACCTAAGACTGGTAGGTATAAAGGGATGATTCACACACTAGTGTATCTCTACGTGTGTATTTGTAATAAAATACAAGTGTTTAAAAACATTTTAATGATAGCACTAAATTGTATAGCTTCCTAACATAATGCCCCACAGCTAATGCAATTTATTCAACTACGAAGAACGCTTAGGGCACGTGGTACCTATGTTTACAAAAAATGTAGTTTAAAACAGGCAAACTAAATGTCGCAATGTTTTTAGTGTATATTGTAGATATATTTTAAACTCTGACATAAATGATGAAAGTAGATCTACCTTTTAATTAAAGTTCACAAATGTACATAATTAACATAACTTAAGCTATCACAAATATATACCATTTATGGTTCGAATACTGTTTTAAGTAACGGGGGATGGAAATGACGTTATGGTTGTTGTTGTTTTTTGTCTATATTATTGTTGTTATGTTGTCGTTTTTAAGCGAGATTGTGGTGATGTTGTTATTGTGTCAACACCAACACCGCTACAACTTATATAAAAAAAAAAAAAAAAAAAAAATGTTGTTTTGATTTTATTGTTGTTGTTTTTGTTGTTGTTTTCTTGTTGTTTTTAAGCGGCGGGCGGCGGCGGCGGCGGTGGTGGTGGTGGTGGTGGCGTTGGTGGTGGTGGTGGTGGTGGTGGAGGATTGTGGTGGTGGTGGTGGATAGTCCAGTGCCACCACCACCACCACCAACGCCACCACCACCACCACCACCGCCGCCGCTTAAAAACAACAAGAAAACAAGGTAAACTTAAATCGTCTGCTCCGTTTTTATTTTCAGTGTAAACCCGATATTGATTTTCAGAAATTTATTTAAACTACACATTATAAAATATACGCTATTATTGACTGTTCAAACAAAACATATTTTATAAAACATTTCCGTATATTTCTCGAATATCATATTAATTTGCGAGGCTATACATGTATAGCGAATCATTGTGTCAAACATACCCGGTCAAATGCCTTCTGCTAAATGCGTATAACTGAAGCGCGACGTTCCCGAATACTGTAAACAGCAAAAGACAAGTTTATACATGTCCCGTCTAGCGTCATACTCTAAATATAGTAGCAACAACCTGTGACCGTCATAGTTTAAAAGGGTATGTTAGCCTATCATGTATTATTCCATGTATCTCGACTAGACTTAAAAGGTAAACTTATATGGTCTTCTCTATTTAAAGTGAAAACCCTATATTGATTATTAATCATATCTATAAAATTTATATGCAAGGCGATGTAGTATAATTTAACTTGACGTTGTAAACTTTACGCTCTTATTCACTATTCAAAAATGGATGTTTATAACAGAATGTCATCTAATACTATTAGTACGATATTATTCTACAGTCTGCGAAACGTGTAAGGTATGGTAGCTATAGTGGTCCATTGAAATGTTAAATATGTTAAAATGTGTTTATATAATAGCTCGATTCGAGTTATTGATACATATGTATTATACATACATATGTACCCTCTTAGTTATTCACATGGGTTTTGTCATGTTATACACATTGTTTTAACTTTTCAAATTATTAGCCCTATGCATTTTCTTCTCTTTTGAAACAACACTGCTGTTAGACCTACTCGCATACTTTTTTTTTTTTTTAAATATGTCTGTATTAAGAGGTACGGTTACCATTTTTTGTCTATCTAGAACGTTAACCCTTTCCCTCATATAGACGCTTTCTGACGCCTCTGCAGCAGACAGCTTTATGAAAACATAGTGACAAAAGAAGAAATTGCACAAAACGTGTGATTTCTCCTTTTGCCACAATGTTTTCCACTTTTTGTCATAGGTTATCCATTCAATTATGGAGGTTTTCTATGTTTTGACAAAATACGTTCAAAGTCGACTGCTGCAGAATTGTCGTATGAGGGAAAGGGTTAATATGTAAAACATCGAGAGTACATAATTATTCTACACTAATTTGTGGGTATATGTTTTTATATATAGATCTTTAAAAACACGATGAGTAAGGGATCGTCTTAGTATTGGTGTAAGGTGGTGTACAATCCAAATACTAGGAACTGCTCATGATCGCCATGAAGACAAGGTAGAGATGCAGTGGCACCGTCTAGTGAGAGGTCCTGACCGCTACTATCACCTAGACCGGGTGTAAAAGTCAGCTATGCAGCTTCGTGCGCCATCTTAAAACTCGTTTCTGACGCTACCCCCGGTACCAAATCAAAAACACCAACAAATTATGATAAATAGGAATTTCTTAGTCTAGAACGCGCTTATTACATACCCCCTAGGTATATCAATATGTGTTGTATGGGCTATGTGGTGCTTTACTATATAAACAACTTACTGAATATCAAACTGAACTTGTTCATGATAATACATCATATCGTTTATCTAATTAAACATTATCTAGGCTGCCCTGGGTATGGAGGCGTCGTTAGACCAACTCAGTATTGGTGTAAGGCGGTGTACTAAACCAATACTGGGAACCGCCCAGGGTCACCATAAAGCGTTAAAGGCGAGGTAAAGATGGAGTGGCACCGTCTAGTGAAAGGTCCTGACCTACAATGGCCGCTATTATCACTAGATCGGGTATGCAAGTCAGCTCTGTATGCCATATGTGCGCCGTTTTAAAACTCGTTTCTGACACTGCCTCTGATACCAGATCAAAGTACTGAGCGTTATGAATTTATAGCGTAGAATGCGAAAAGGTACTTATTCAAAATTCCGACAATTTCTTGTTTTAAATTTCTTTATTAGTATGGTTATCATAATGTTATTACTTAAATGCTATAGGTAATGCAACATAATGTTTATAGTTATTCTACCTTTATTGAGAGTTGATGATTTTATATTGATATTGTAAATCACGAGGAATGCTAACTTTGGAGGTGTCGTTAGACCAACTTAGTATTGGTGTAAGGTGGTGTACATAGCCATTACTGGGAACCCCTCATGGACACCATAACACGTTAAAGGCGAAGTAAAGGTGGAGTGGCACCGTATAGTGAGAGGTCCTGACCTCCAATGGCCGCTATCATCACTAGATCGGGTATACAAGTCAGCTCTGTATGCCATATGTGCGCCATCTTAAAACTCGCTTCTGACGTTACATATCCTACCGCTAGCGATAGAGGAAACAAAACAATGCTTATTATTTGTCATTCAGATATTACTATATCTGATATGAAATACATCGCTTTCTATTGTACATGTGTCTAGAATGGTTATTTGTTATTTTATTTTTCGAATCATTTACACAAATTATAAAGACAATTATAACAACAACAACAACAACAACAAAAAAAATAAGGGCACTTTGTCGATTAATTACTTTCATCAACGTATGTTTAAATACTAAGCCCTTCAAATAAATAAACATTTATTATTATTCAGTCACGTGATAACAAACACAAACACAATTGACCAATCAGAATGCATGATCATTCAAGTGTGCTCTTGAAAGTTAATAAGGATAGGTGTGTACCTCACATTTCATTATCGCTCCAGCCACCGAAGTAAACAGATATGGCTTTCAACTGTCCTGAGTGCGATTTTGTTGCCACCAAGAAACACCAGTTACTACAACATCAACGATCAGCTAATCATTGGAGACGTTTCCGATGTGACGTATGTAGTGCTGTGTTTACTAGAAAGACGAATCTGGACCGCCACCTTGAGAAACATAGGACTCAGAACAACGTACATTGTTCCGAATGTGGTCGTGCTTTTACTCGCCCAGACAACTTACAACGTCACATGTTAGAAAAACACCAAATTGGTGGTGGAGTCAAGAGGGTTGCAGATACCTCTGATGTAGGCTCTGTCAAACGTCTTCGGAAAGACGATGATCCACGTCAGTTTTATGTCATGACGAAGCTCAAGGAACAGAAGATGGAAAAGTTTAGAACCACTGCTTCCACATACCGAGTAAAATTTAGAAACATCGACGTTGGTGACGTCACAGATATATTAAACACATTGAAACGTATGTTTGCTGCCGTATTGGAGGACATGACATCACACGCCAAGACAGGAGATTTAATACGTATGACGGTACAGAGTCCTACATTGGACTTTCCTATAGTGGTACCGTTTCTACGTCTTCAAGAAGTGACGGTTGACAGATTTCTATCTGAAGTGGAACGAATACTTCAATCTAACGAGGACTTTATGATTGACGAAGGATTAGAGATTGACATCACACGCGTGGACATGCCAAGCGGTAGCGGTCGTAAGAAACGTATCTTTGCGAATATGGATAGATTTTTGAAAGAAAAAAAGTGTTTTATACAAATACAAAACGTCGATGAGTTATGTTGTGCTAGAGCCATTGTCACCGGGAAAGCGAGACTGGACAAACATGAGCAATGGAACAGTATACGTCAAGGGCGTGATATACAAAGACAGTTGGCTGAAGAATTACACCGTGAATCAGACGTCTCACGAGAACCATGCGGTGTTAATGAAATAAAGAAGTTCCAGGCCGTGTTAAACAACTATCAACTGTACGTAATATCAAAGGACCATTTCAATAGTATTATTTACAAAGGACAGGACTCTGACAACAAGATATTCTTATATTGTCATGATCAACACTACGACGTCATTACGAGTATGCCTGCGTTTTTAGGAAGGAGCTATTTCTGTACAACTTGTCAAAAAGGATACGACCATAAGGAGAAACATAAGTGTAACAACGTGTGTCATGCCTGTTACAAAATACATGAGTCAAGCGAAGAAGACTGGATACATTGTTCTAAGTGTAATAGATATTTCAAAGGACACACTTGCTACGACTTACACAAAACACAAACTACCAAGGGAAATTCGACCTGTAAAACCTACTATCGCTGTGAAGAGTGTTCTAAAACTATAAACAAAAACATGCACAAGAAGAAACATGTATGTGATGAAAAATACTGTGACACATGTAAAGACTTTGTGGAGGAGGGACATCAGTGCTATATGAAACCCGAAGAGTGTGATGAAAAAGAAGATGAAGACAATAAACAAACATATATATTTTTTCGATTTTGAGTGTACTCAAGACGACACTATGGAATGTGAAAATGGTTTCAAACCAGGGGGGAGCGGAAAATGTGTTAATTGTAAAAAGACAATGTGTGGCTCTTACGAACATATGCCAAATCTCTGTGTAGCTCACAAAGTATGTTCGGAATGTATGTATGAAGACGTGACCAGTAAGACTGAATGTAATTTGTGTGGACAGAATGAATTTGTGTTTTCTGGTACTGACACAGTAGATGATTTTTGTGACTGGATGTTTTCAGAAGACAATTCTGGTGCTATTGTACTGTGTCATAATTTTCAGGGTTATGATTCCTACCCAATATTAAAATACTTGTACAAGAATGGAATTTTACCAAGTGTTATTCCCAACGGGGCTAAAATTATGTCATTGTTTGAGCCTAACAGTAAAGTTAAAATGATCGATTCTCTAAACTTTCTGCCAATGGCCTTGTCCAAACTCCCCATGATGTTTGGCTTTTCTGAATTAGCCAAAGGGTATTTTCCACATCTGTTTAATAAGAAAGAACATCAGACTATTGTTTTGGACCATTTACCTGACTTGACTTATTACAATCCAGCCGCTATGAAAGCTGAAGATAGAGCCAAATTCTTACAATGGCATGCCGAAAACAAAAACAAAACCTTCGACTTTCAACATGAACTTCTTAAATACTGTACGTCAGACGTGGACATATTAAGACGCTGTGCTTTGAGATTTAGGCAAGATTTCATACACATTACTGGTGTTGACCCATTTGAAAAAAGTATCACCATTGCCTCAGCTTGTCAGCGCGTATTCCGTACTAACTTTCTGGACCGTGACTATAGGTTTGATTCCATCCCACGGTTATCACCCTGAACAAGTTCAATCTGTGAAAGCGCTCCAGTGGATTAAATACCTATCACACAAATTGGCTATGCGTATTCAACACGCCAGAAACGGAGGTGAGAAAGTCATTGGTCCCTACAAAGTCGATGGGTATTATGAAACAAATGGCCAGAAAGTGGTCCTGGAATTTCACGGGGACTTTTGGCATGGACATCCAAAAATTTATGCCAGCTCTACACTCCACCCGGTCAGTAAATTAACCATGGGCGACCTTTATCAAAAGACATTGGACAAACAGAAATACCTGGAGGACAGAGGCTACATTTACCAATCTATCTGGGAATCTGAATTTGAACATCAATTGAAATACAATGACAAAATGGCCAATTTTGTACATAGTCTTGAACAAGTGACTCCGTTACAACCCCGGGATGCTTTCTTTGGAGGTAGAACAGAGGCCTTCACTCTGTTTAAAGAAACTACTAGGGATGAAACACTCAACTACTATGACGTTACGTCACTATACCCTTTTATCAATAAAACGGGGAAAATACCCTTAGGTCATCCTACCATCATCACTGAAGATTTCAACAGTATCGACACCTACGAAGGCCTTATCAAATGTAAGATCCTTCCACCAAAAGGTCTCTTCGTACCTATATTACCTTGTAAAATGAATGGTAAATTACTGTTTGCTTTATGTAGGACATGTGCCGATACAAAACAACAAGAGTCTTGTACACACATGGACAGTGAACGCTCATTTATTGGTACATGGGTCACTGACGAAGTAAAAAAGGCTATTGAGAAGGGGTATTGTGTACTCACTGTATACGAAGTATGGCATTTCGATCACATATCCCAATATGACAATGAAACAAAATGCGGGGGCCTATTTACACAGTACGTCAATACATTTCTTAAAATCAAACAGGAAGCCAGCGGTTGGCCTGACTGGTCTAGAACAGAAGTTGATAAACAGAAATACATTCAGTTATATCATGAGAAAGAAGGTATTTTATTGGACTATAACAACATAAAAAAGAACCCTGGTATGCGCTCTCTGGCCAAACTCATGTTGAATTCGTTCTGGGGTAAATTTGGTCAAAGACCTAACATGTCTCAGGTCGAATACATTGATGACCCTTCCATATACTTTGATAAACTAACTTCAGACCGAGAGGATGTGACAGGCGTAAACTTTGTTTCGGATGACATGGTAGAAGTAAGATGGAAATATAAAGAAGAATTCATTGAAACCTCAGAAAAAACCAACGTTGTCATAGCTGCCTATACTACGGCTCAGGCACGTTTAAAGCTCTATTCCTATTTAGAACAGCTTGGTCCCCGTGCCTTATATGCAGACACGGATTCCGTCGTATTTTCGACAAAACCGGGAGAATGGGTGCCTAACCTTGGCGACTATTTAGGTGACTTGACCGACGAAACTCCTGGGAACAAAATAAAGGTGTTTGTAACGGGTGGTCCTAAAAATTATGCCTATCAGTTGGCTCACCCTGACAGGGACGGAAAGACAACACATTGTAAAGTGCGCGGTATTACACTCAACTACAAGAACTGTCTGGACATTAATTTTAATACATTGAAGAGAATGGTAACGGAGGACAAAGACGATGTAGTTACAGTAACTGACCAGTTCAAAATTGTTCGTGATCGAGATAACGCCCGACTATTGACCACATCTCAAAAGAAAGATTATAGACTTGTTCGATAAAAGAGTTATCAAAGACGGATACATGTCATACCCCTATGGTTATTGAATCGGCTTAGCTTTGCTGTGCTCTAAATTGTATTTACACTATTTTATATAATTCTATGTTTATAATTGTATACCTGTTAATCTATGAATAAAATCATTTTAATCATACTTTTGTTGTTATTATGTTTCGTGTTTCTTAATCAGCGATTGTTAGTTCTCTAATAGAAAAGCAGTATGGTTGAGAACTGAGTTCCGCTCCTGCGAATACCCCACGATATCAACATCCTATTAAAGGTGACATCTGGACGCATGTAGATATTGTTAGGTCGAGGGCGATGCTAAAGTATTGTGAACCGCACCTACACATCTTAAATGATAAAGGCATATTCTAAGGTATCTCTGTCTAGTGAAAAGGACCCACAAAATCATCAAGGGCCGTGTCTTGGAGTCTCCATATACATACAAGAGAGTTCTAGAAACATGATTGCCTATAGGGACTAACCTACTAGATAGGGGTCTCACCGTCCTCATGTACATATATACATGCAAAGAATTTGCTCCTCAAAGAAAAAGAAAAGGGTAGGTTTCTATTATAAACATAGGAACATATAGCACCCAAATAGACTCCACAAAAACTAGACGGCGGGTTCTTGTTGAAAACAAAGGAACATATAGCAATAAACTCATCAAAGACAAAAGTTCTTTTAAACTACATAGAAGATATATCAAAAACATTGACTCCGTTAAACAAGATGACGTATTCCTATAACATATATAGGAGAAAAAAATCATAAATAAAAAATTGACTCCTCTAAAACAAGATGACGGGTTCCTTTTAATTATATAGGAATATATAGGAGAAAAATTGACTACTCAAAACAAAATGGTGGATTCCTATACAATATATAGTAAACACTCTGGTCTAGGGTCCCGCCCTGTACTACTCATGTGTATTCCTTGTGACATGACCTTTCTGTCAGTACCAACATTTTTGACCTTGCGACCTTGACCTTTGACCTAGATGTTGCCATTCTCGAAAAAAACTTTAACCTTGACCACTACTTTTCAACCATAACAGGTACGGCTACCATATTTCACCTGTGTATTCCTTGTGACATGACCTTTCTGTCAGTACCAACATTTTTGACCTTGCGACCTTGACCTTTGACCTAGATGTTGCCATTCGGGGGCATCAGTGTTTCACAAACACATCTTGTTCATTTTGTAAATATGTATACGGTAGGTGACTTTTGTATTGCTTGACATACTCAATTAACTTGTTTAACTTTACATATATTACATTAAGTGTTTGTAAGTTTAGTTTTAACAGTCATTAAGACTGTACGCATTATCGGAATTGACTTAAATTCCTTACATGATAACAAAAAAGTATACGTTCTTGTTGCGAATGTTTTTTATCAAACAACGTAAACAAGTTATTTATTTCAGCATGCTTTTATAAAACGAAAAATATAGTATTCAAAATACAACGCCAGAAAAAGAAAAGTGCGTGGGCGAATTTTTAACTTACTTCAAGGCTTACTTTTAAATGAATCCTACCTTAGTATAAATTCGAACATAGCAAGAGTCTGGTAACTAAATGGATAGACATTAAAAGATGAGTCACGTCGGTCGATTTGGGGTATTATTGACTCTCATGTTTGACCTACTTTAAAATTGCATTGGCGTACACATAGCAGGGCAACAATAGTCTATTATGTTGTCAAAATGTGCATTTAGGACTAAGGTCCATATAACCAGGGTCGTTTATAAGATTTTCATCTACTTTCCTGATACAAAATAAAGACGTACGGATAAATGTGAAGTCTGTGAAATAACTTACAGTAACTAACTGTACCGAGACCGCCGCAAAGCCTACGGCTTCTGGTGGCCCATCTCTTTAGTTAATGTTATTCGTAGTATTCTTGTAGCAACGTTGATTGAATTTGAATGGGTGGTTGTTCCAATGTGTGTTGATTTTGCTTTTGAACGGCATTAATACTAGGGGAGTAACAACTGTGTTTTGTAAAGAAATCAATGGATCGATTACCCTTATAGTGAATGTTTTATTCTCCAGTCTGTTCTAGGTTGTTTTTAGCTCACCTGAGCAAGAAGTGAGGGGTAAGCTATTGTTATCACTCACCGTCCGTCGTCGTCGTTCGTTCACATTTAACTACAAACAACTTCTCCTAAACCAATGAACGAAATTTTAAATAATTACACAAGAATAATCCGTAGGTGTTCCTCTTTCAAAATTGTTCACATAATTTAATTCTATGCCGAACTTTGGTTGCTGTTGCATCAGAAAATTTGGAAAACTTTCCTGTCCAAAAGTACTAGCTCGATTTGAAATTACGTTGCACAAATGTTCCTAAGGTGACCTGCTATCAAGATTGTTCGAATTATTCTAATCAGTTGAAAAAACATGGCAGTCAGGGGGCGAAGCCTGATTTCCTTATATGGGAACAATTCTTGTCAAAAGTACTGGCCCGATTTGAAAATAATTTTGCAAAAATGATCCTTAGGTGACCCTCTATCATGATTGTTAAAACTATTGGGTCGGATTATTTAGCCGTATATGGCTATAATGAAAACTTATAAAATCTTCTCCTCCGAAAGTATAAAGCCAATTTTTAGATATTTTTGAAGAAACATTCCATTGGCGACCCTGTTTGAGATTTCTTCCAGCCATGTTGATTTGTCAATAATCATTGCCTCTAGGGGTCAGGTCGTTTTGTCTTGATGGATTAATGTTTGCCTAATGACAGTGAAGCGATACTGACCCTTTTTTGCCTCAAATATTTATATCACTTCGAAAATTTAATATGTTAAGAACGACTGCAGTGTTATAACTAGTCTGTATTGATTCAATGACTGCTAAACAAGAGTGGTAATGCAAATGGAAAATAATTCGGAATATTATCTCTCTTTGATAATATATCAACTTTTGTTCATGCGGTTTGGTTTAGAATAATGTATTTTTGCTCTCTGTAACTTGATAAAAGAGTGAAATAATTACAGCTATATATCATATATATATATATATATATATATATACAGCTGGCTTTATTGAGGGGAATTGGTTTAGTATTCTCGGTGCTTTGATCAGCAGCTAGTGAATTTTACGCATAGAGGTCAAATAAGTGAGTTGATATTTTCAAATTCTTATCAAAATTCTTCCCAGAGAGTTCCTCTCTCCGATGTACAAGGTGAAGCTATCAGAGTGTTAGACAGTTCAATGTCAAGGAATTCGCACAAGAGATTGTACAGTTTATTGCATATTTGTATTTGCAAAAATTCAGCACTATACGTACATATCTAGCTTTAGTTATAAATGTAAAATGTCATTGCTTTTTGACCCAACTTCCAATTTTGTGGTTAATAAAGTCCTTTTGGGTCTTAAAAAACGAAGGGGTAATATTACCGACTCTCGATTGCCTGTTACTCCACAATTACTTACACAATTAGTCGGCAAGCTGCCCCCGGTTTGCCAAAACTTATATGAATCAAAAGTTATTTACTGTGGCCTATGTTTTAGTCTTCTTTGTTTTTTCCCGGGTAGGAGAATTGACATTAACAACAAATTGTTGTATTGATAAAATTGTGAGCTTTAGTGATTTAATTGTAAACAAAAAGCCATATCAACTAAGTGTTAGTCAAACATTAAAAATTAACTATGTTGGTGGAGTTCTCTGCCCTTTTCTATGTGTATGTGATTATTTAGCTATAGTCACTTTAAATCGCATTCCTTTAGAATCGGGGCTGCATCAATTGCTGCTAGTTTTGGGATAGCAGAAGAATAAATTAAGTTGGCTGGTCGCTGGAATTCTGCGGCTTATAAGTCATACTTACGACCGGCTATTATTTGTATGCCCCAGTTGGTTAATTAAGTTTATATATTTATACATATATTCAAATGTTATGTTTTCAAAAGTCGTCTGCTGCTATTGCGTCAAAATGTGTCTGCAGCAGATTACATTTGAAAACATTGTGGCAAAAGGAAAAATTGCTTTTAATGAGTAATTTTTCCATTTTCCACAATGCTTTCAACTCTTTTCGATAATTACACATTCATTTTGAGAGATTTTACCAATTTTTGGCTATGTGTTGTAGGTGGGGAAGGTTTAATTTTTGGGCTGCAAAACCAATCAACTTTATAAAGCTAGAATTCCAAAATAGACTTGTTTTCAACACTGTTACGCTACAAATTAGAATATCCTTGTGTAAGCATTGCACAGAAGAAAAAAAAGATTTGAAATTGACTTTTACACTGTATTTTAAAACAAGAATTCGCATTTCTCTTGACATTTTAATTCATATCGGCTTCTTGGGTAAACAATTTAAACATACCGGATATTGTAATGAACTATTGTAATAATTTTTGGAAGCCCAAATTAATCAGTTTCATAAAGGCTTCCTTTTCTTGTATGTAGAAAAAATAATAATGACTGGTTAACATTATAATGAGCGACAACATATATTTGTTATATGCAAATAAAAAAAAAAAATATATATATACATGTATATTGAATTGATTAACATTTTAATTAGCCCTATTATTTGTAATTAGCTAGCATAAATTAAGAGAACAGGCTATCTCTTAGCCCCCAAAGTCTAATTACACGACACCATAATCAATGTTGCTTGGACAGATTTATCAGATAAAGGTGACACTAAGGGCGAGTTCATATGGGATCCGAGAACAGCCCGAGTGCACTCGGAATCCATTTGAACGGTGATACTTTTAACCTTAGTGACGTCATTTTGACCTTTTGACCAGAATCCGAGTAACTCACCTCAAGCCTGGGGTTACTAGCATTTCATAATGGCGACCAACGATGTTTACTACTCATTCGGAATACCTCGGTGATGAATGCTTCATCAATGGATGATGAAGGATTACGGAATTACCCGAGAGTTCCGAATGGTTTACTACTAAGACGAGGAAACACCGTTCAGATGGAAAGCATTAGTGCGCATGATTTTCTGAATTTATATTTAGGCATGACGTCAGTTCTCTATCCTAGAGAAGCCCATCTGAACTCGCCCAATGTGACTCTCAAAGGTTATGCATTTTATAAGAAAGAATTCACCAGGCGAAAATGGTTACCATCATTTTGGACCAAATCGCACCCGGACAAAACCGGTGTTTATTATTCTCTACTTTCGCTTTCAAGCAAGGTCAACATACTAAAAGTGATCAAAATCAATCATTTCCAGTGCATCCTATACACATTTAAAATGAATTTAAACATAATGTAATATATTCAATGCATTTTGGTGATGGTAACCACTCATTTCTATACAAACATGTTTTTTTTAGACTAATTGGCTGTATATCAGCATGACAGCGAATGTATTTGGCGTAATTTGACCTTTAAGACAATTTCTTTGTCCTTATGGATATGATTTTTCTATTTATAATGTATGATATAAAATAAAAGCACAAAAGCATATATTATGTCAATAGAGCAACAATTATCAAAAAAAATTCAATTATTCTATACCACCCCAGGGACACTATTACATATATATATATAGTGTCCCTGAGCACCCAAACTTAGGATTTTCGGCTTAATCGCCCTAGTTTTATGATTTAGCTTAATACATAGGTCTTCGCAAAGAAAAGCAAGATAAGACTGTGTCAAATGTTCATAGAATTGTTCATATAGATAACTTTGTTGAACAATTTCCCTAGGTTAGAAGTTATAGATATACCTCTGTTAGTTTGCAGGGTCCATTTTACCGCCCTTTTTGTGTATTAAAGAAATGAAGCTTTCATTCCATACGTTAGGGAATGTTCCTTCTTTGAAAATAAGGTTAAAAAGTTTAGTAATAGGGCCAACTAGTATTGGTATACCATATTTAATCATTATACCCCCAAAAAACAAAGTTTTGGGGGGGTATATAGGAGTCACTGTGTCGGTCAGTCGGTCGGTCGGAAGCCATATTTTGTCCGGACCATATCTTAACAATGCAACATAGGATTTGAACGAAACTTCATAGGATGATACAACACATTGAGAGGAAGTGCGGTGTACAGGAACCATAACTCTATTTCATCTAAATACAGAGTTATTGCCCTTTGTTACTTTTTCTTATTCGTAGAGTCTTGTCCGGAGCATAACTTTAAAACTAATTGTTGGAATTTAATAAAACTTCATAGGATGATACAACACATTGAGAGGAAGTGCAGTGTACAGGAACCATAACTCTATTTAATCTAAATATAGAGTTATTGCCCTTTGTTACTTTTTCTTGTCCGGAGAATTACTTAATAACTAACAGATGGAATCTAATAAAACTGCATACAATGGTAGAGCATTATCAGAGGAAGTGCAGTGTACAAGAACCATAACTCTAATTTACATAATTACAGAGTTATTGCCCTTTGTTACTTTTTCTTATTCGTAGAGTCTTGTCCAGAGCATAACTTTAAAACTGATTCTTGGAATTTATTAAAACTTCATAGGATGATACAACACATTGAGAGGAAGTGCAGTGTACAGGAACCATAACTCTATTTAATCTAAATACAGAGTTATTGCCCTTTGTTACTTTTTCTTGTCCGGAGAATTACTTAATAACTAACAGATGGAATCTAATAAAACTGCATACAATGGTAGAGCATAATCAGAGGAAGTGCAATGTACAAGAACCATAACTCTAATTTACATAATTACAGAGTTATTGCCCTTTGTTACTTTTTCTTATTTGTAGAGTCTTGTCCAGAGCATAACTTTAAAACAAATTGTTGGAATTTATTAAAACTTCATAGGATGATACAACACATTAAGAGGAAGTGCGGTGTACAGGAACCATAACTCTATTTTATCTAAATACAGAGTTGTTGCCCTTTGTTACTTTTTCTTGTCCGTAGAATTACTTAATAACTAATAGATGGAATCTAATAAAACTACATATAATGGTAGAGCATAATCAGAGGAAGTGCAGTGTACAAAAAACATAACTCTACTTTACATAATTACAGAGTTATTGCCCTTTGTTACTTTTTCTTATTTGTAGAGTCTTGTCCAGAGTATAACTTTAAAACAAATTGTTGGAATTTATTAAAACTTCATAGGATGATACAACACATTGAGAGGAAGTGCGGTGTACAGGAACCATAACTCTATTTTATCTAAATACAGAGTTATTGCCCTTTGTTACTTTTTCTTGTCCGTATAATTACTTAATAACTAATAGATGGAATCTAATAAAACTACATATAATGGTAGAGCATAATCAGAGGAAGTGCAGTGTACAAGAAACATAACTCTACTTTACATAATTACAGAGTTATTGCCCTTTGTTACTTTTTCATATTCGTAGAGTCTTGTCCGGAGCATAACTTTAAAACTAATTGTTGGAATTTAATAAAACTTCATAGGATGATACAACACATTGAGAGGAAGTGCAGTGTACAGGAACCATAACTCTATTTAATCTAAATACAGAGTAATTGCCCTTTGTTACTTTTTCTTGTCCGGAGAATTACTTAATAACTAACAGATGGAATCTAATAAAACTGCATACAATGGTAGAGCATAATCAGAGGAAGTTCAGTGTACAAGAACCATAACTCTAATTTACATAATTACAGAGTTATTGC
This sequence comes from Serripes groenlandicus, assembly GCA_031761405.1. Classification (NCBI taxonomy): domain Eukaryota; kingdom Metazoa; phylum Mollusca; class Bivalvia; order Cardiida; family Cardiidae; genus Serripes; species Serripes groenlandicus. The sequence goes on along the minus strand of JASEVX010000012.1, from coordinate 54,678,076 downwards.
CCTTTGTTACTTTTTCTTGTTCGTAGAGTCTTGTCTGGAGCATAACTTTAAAACTGATTCTTGGAATTTATTAAAACTTCATAGGATGATACAACACATTGAGAGGAAGTGAGGTGTACAGGAAGCATAACATAACTCTATTTAATCTAAATACAGAGTTATTGCCCTTTGTTACTTTTTCTTGTCCAGAGAATTACTTAATAACTAACAGATGGAATCTAATAAAACTGCATACAATGGTAGAGCATAATGAGAGGAAGTGCAGTGTACAAGAACCATAACTCTACTTTACATAATTACAGAGTTATTGCCCTTTTTTGTGTCTGTCTGTCTGTCTGTCAGGCCCACCTAACCTTGTCCGGCCCGTATCTTAACAATGCATCATAGGATTTGAACGAAACTTGGCACAAACGTTTACCATGATAAGGCGGCGTGTCGCGCACAAGATCCAGGCCTGTACCTCAAATGTCAAGGTCACACTTATAGGTCAAAGGTCAAAAAGAGTACTATTTGATAGAACTGTACCTTGTCTAGCCTGCATTTCAAGTATGCATCATAGGATTTCAAAGAAACTTGGCACAAACGTTTAACATGATTGGGCGACGTGTCTGTACCTCAAATGTGAAGGGACACTTAGAGGTCAAAGGTCAAAATGAGTACTAATTACCCATTTGTAGCAGGAATACATATTGAGCTGGTTCGGATCTTTACTTTTACATGTCGGTTGAATTTCAATTTCAATTACATGTAAAGGTGAAGATCTGAATGGTTATATTGCATTGTAACTCATCTAGATCTGCACTGTTTGCTACATACATGTACACATTCAATCATAATGCAATATTTGTAACAGTGATCTATGTCTTCACTTATTGTTAATTACTTACACTGTGGTCAATCCAGTACACTTTGCAGTAGTGTTTATTTAGGTTGTATTGAGACTCATTGAGGCAGCACTATTGTTGCTATAATTAGTATCAATATCATGGAAGGCATGCTTTCCTTATGAACATGATGAATTTTTATGTTGAAATGCATTGAGGAGCGTTACATAAGGTAACAGATTAGTTTATAAGCACTTTGGGTATGGTTCATTTAAACATTCTTCTGCAATTTTGTAAGGGCCCTCTTTCTGGAGGTGTCCCTTCATGAAATTGTTGTGAACATACCCTGTTGTAATACTATAAAAGGCACCAGAAACGGTCATTTGGGAACTTATTAATTTGTACTTTTCTCACAAAATATTAATTGTATTGCTATGACAGCTCTTGTTAAATGAGTTATGGCCCCTTGAATTTCTCATACATATGTATATTGTCAGGCACCAGCTGGGGGTATTCATCACCTTCAGTGATATTTCTAGTTTCATTTGAAATCAAGTCCTTTGCAGTGGATTTACCACTTTCAGCGTTTTAGAGGCTTTAATTATTTCATCTGCCATTATTGGTTGATTATAAGACATATTATCTTCGTTATTTAGTGCAATTTTAAGTTCTTCTAATTTCGTACGAATAATTCTATGAAATTTACTGTCTTTTGATTGTGCTTCACAAGAATTTAAATTTTTGAAGAATTTACAGAATGCTTGCTCATCAATTTTTTCAATAGAATTATTGTCTGATGCTCGGCTTAATTTATTAAGTAAATCCCAGAAGGATTTTGGGTCAGTGTTGATATTACTGGATAGATCAGATCATATTTTATTTTTGTATTTCTTTTCATTTTGTTTGCATTTTCGCCTTAATTTTGAGCAATAAGAGTAGTATTCTTTTCTGTAAGCTCCATTAAATGGAAATTTATTTATAAGAAATGCATAGTGCTTAACAGTTTTATATAAGTCATCACATGACTCTGAAAACCAGGGTTTTCTTTTTGGTTTATTTGTTTGTTTTTTAATACGCCATTTGATAAATTTGGCAGAAGCCATAGCTGCTTCTTGTAGAATTGTATTTAGATCATTTACAGCCTCATTACAATTTGAATATTTTCCACTCAGAAATTGTTGCAGTTTGGTTTTAGACTTATTATTCTGAATAAGAGTAGAGTAACGATTAATCGCGTCTGAATCCCATACAAATTTACCTGGGAGTGGTTCTAAATATGCTTGTTGAGTATTTGTATTATCAAAAAAATATGTCGGTAAGGTACAGCTTGTTGCACAATTATCAGATAATGGTGTAAAGTCATGCACAATAAAACTACTTATGGCGTGCATATGTAATAACTTTGCAGATGCAACTGCATAATCAACAACACTAGAACCATTATAGATATCATATAATAGTTCATTCCTTTCATGTATATAATCTAAAGATGTGAAACGATATCAAATATCATAAGGCCATCATTCCATGTCCACTGTCAAATGTTATCTAAATTGCTGAATTAGAGATCTTACATCGACTATTTGGACGAAATACATAAAGGTAAGTTGTAAAAATGTTGAAAGAATTGTAGTGCAGAAAGTTTACCTCCCTTTGCTAAAAAGCCGCCATTTATAGTAGATTGTTCTTTGTTCAGTTTTCACATTGTCACAGAACGCTTACCCTCGTGTTTCTCTCAACTGAGCTTTTATTGAAGGTAAACAATAACTTATTAGCATACATGTTCTGTCTATTTAAAGCCAAATAATAATACGTGTGAAAGCTCGAGCGAAGCACGCTTATAGGTTACCTGTACGAACACATAACTACATAAGAGAAAAAAAAACGAGAATTCAGTACAATTTTCCTGTTTCTGAGCCCCATATGACTTTTTTTCGGCCATTTTGCTTCTGGTCTTACTGGACTGAACTTTTTTCGTAACACGTTAATCCGCAAAACAATATTTAGAACTAGAGGTAATAATTAAATAAGACCATTTATTTAATGCTAAAGGATGAGATACTGAGCTATATCATCCAAACTGTGAGTGATATAGGTATGACCTCATTTTCCTTGTCATAAAACTTAACTCATATCATACTACACATGTTATATATATATAAAGAAATACGTAATAGGTATATAATTAGATCGGATACAAGCATCATCATGTGATGAAAACTTTATCTTATCTATACCCATGTATAATTCAGTAAATTTAACAAATCAAACTTATTGTCATTGTCTGACATTGTGTATATAGTAAACAAATACATTCACACAGATTCGTCCACATGTGAACAGCTACGAAGACACCAAATAGTTCCATTATTTCATCATCAATTATCATAAAATAAAAAGAAAATTTGTTTGTTTTGAGTGTATATGGAATATATTTCAACTCAAAGTGATACAATTTTAACATTTTCACTCACGCTATGCGCCCGTGAAAATATTCAATTATATCACTTCTCGATGAGATATGTTCCATATCCACTCAAAACAATTAAATATCCTCTATACATCTTCCTACTCGATAAAGGAATGAAAGAAAGGAATCTGATCTGATGTGTGATAATTTGCGTGTAATTACAATCAGTGTCCGACAAAATCATTGCCCGGAGCCCGCAGGCTACCACAATAATTACTCGGGCTGCTCTTATTTTCAAATGAAAGCCCAACAGGCTACTGTTTATCCTGTGTTTGATAGCCCTTGTCTGGTACATGTTGTGTATAAACAGTGACTGTATGTTACATGTGAAAACCACTCACTGTGACCATAACAAATCAATAACAGTAGGCGGAGTTACCCACCTGTCAGATCGAGTGGTTTCAGCCAACCAAATGGCGTCAGTAATAATCAATTAGCGTAATATATATACCCAAAAATGCGGTCCAATCATTAGAAACAGTTGTCCTCTGGGGCTATATGTCAATCCATGAATGCTAGGGAATAACCAATGAAATTAAAATATTCCCTTAAATGTATTTTGGTCCATATTTCTACTTTCGGTATGCGATGTTTGCAAACTATTGCAGACCGGTTCAGAAAGGCGGAGAAGAAAATTTTCGCCATGCAGAAGTTAATAAAATTCAATCCAAATATTAAAGACAATTCAACGGATTCTAGATATTATCTTGCCGTTTATCAAATATGAAATACCTTCATGATCGACATAGTATTCGTAATATCAGGGACACTAGTAATATCAAAATGTTTGGAATGAAAATCTATAAATGATTCCCTAAGAATGATAAATGCCCAATCAATGCTTTGTTTACCAAAATTAATTAGCATAACCGGCGGGAAAAAATCATATGACTTAATAATTGCGATTTCATTGGATAAAAAGAGAATTGGGTCAATGACGTTCACGACCCGACGACCCCGATCATTCTCAAATATAATTATAGCTGATAGTGTAAGAGAGTGGACCCCATTGTTTACATTCAACGCTGTTTACCGATTTCTAATTCTCAGTACAGAACCATGATTAATATTGCGCAATTATTAAAATTGCGGCTATGTTGCGAATAATACCATAGCACATGAAAAAAAATTAACGTTTGGTTGTCAGTCATTGTTTTTGACAATATTTTATGATTTAATAACTACATTGAACCTGATAAATTTGACTCTTGGTTTATATAATAATAAAATTGAATCTTATTTAATATGGGTTTCTTTATAAAACTGACACTCATATCATATGCCCTGTTTCAGTGAGGGACCTAAATTGGTGATCTTTTATTTTTTTATCTCCAATTTGAAGAGTTATATTTCATCATTTGATTTTTTGGTCTCAAGTTTAAACATTTCTGTCAATTATATCTTTTGAATCTTTTGTAAATATGGTTAAAATACATACATTTTATGCAGAATATTTCAAATTTATAACCTAGTGAAAACTTATTACCAATTTTCTCCTATCTGTCAAGCTCCACCAAAAAATCGCTTTTCCAAATTTCATTTTTAGCTCCACTGGCTGAAAGCCAGTCGAGCTTATGTCATGGCGAATTGTCCGTCGTGCGTCCGTGCGTGCGTTAACTTTTTCCTTTAAACGACTTCTTCTCCCTAACCACTTGGCCAATTTGGTTGAAACTTCATGGGAAGCATCCTCTCAATGTCCTCTACTAAATTCCTTCAAATTTTTTTGATCCATTCAAAATTCTGGTTTCCATGGCAACCGAAAGAAAAAAATAGTGAGAACTTAAAAAATCTTCTTCTCCGAAAGTACCCGGCCGGGTAGCTCAATTGGTAGCGTATCTGACTCGTGATCTGGAGGTCACGGGTTCGATACCCGGTTGTGGCGACATTCTTTCGGGCGATGTTTTCCATTGCCTCTCACCTCTGATCTATGTGAGAAAGCAGTCAGTGGCTTCGAAAGAATGTTGTGTAAGTACTGGTGTGGGAAAGCCAGGAAAACATGGGTAGGTGCACTGACCGCCGTGATATGACCAAAGCTGTTGAAAGCGGCGTTAAACTCCAAACAAACAAATTCTCCGAAAGTGTCAGGCCGATTTTCAAATAATTTTGTAGAAATGTTCCTTGGGTGACCCTTTATTAGATTCCTTCAAGAAATTTTGATTGGGCGAAAAACATGGCCGCCAGGGGGCGGGGCTTTTTTGCCTTATATAGCTATAGTGAAAACTTAAATAATCTTCTTCTCAAAAAGTGTTCAGCAGATTTTCAAATAATTATGTAGAAATGTTCCGTGGGTGACCCTCTATCAGATTCCTTCAAGCCATGTTGATTGGTAAAAAAACATGGCCGTCACAGGGCGGGGCTATTTTGCCTATATGGCTAAAGAGCAAACTTAAAAAATCTTCTCCTCCAAAAGTGTCAGGCCGATTTTCAAATAATTTTGTAGAAATGTTCCTTGTGTGAACCTTAATTAGATTCCTTCAAGAAATGTTGATTGGGCGAAAAACATGGCCGCCAGGGGGCGGGGCTTTTTTGCGTTATATAGCTATAGTGAAAACTTAAAACATCTTCTTCTCCGAAAGTGTTCAGCCGATTTTCAAATAATTTTGTAGAAATGTTCATTGGGTGACCCTCTATCAGATTCCTTCAAGCCATGTTGATTGGTCGAAAAACATGGCCGCCAGAGGGCGGGGCTATTTTGACTTATATGACCATAGTGAAAACTTAAAAAATCTTCTCCTCCGAAAGTGTCAGGCATATTTTCAAATAATTTTGCAGAAACATTCCTTTGGTGACACTCTACAAGATTCCTTTAAGCCATGGTGGTTGTTAAAAAAAATAGCCACCACGGGGCAGGGCTGTTTGGAGATTTTATTTTTGCCTTATGGTCGTGGAGCGATACTGGCCCTCTTGGGCCTCTTGTTCTTTTAACTGAATGCTGCACTTCAGGTCTTTTGCAACACAGTCATGTGTAATTTGAATGGGTAACTACCCTAAAATCATGTACATGGTGTGCTCGTTATATTATCTTTGTACAGAAGTAGAACAAAAAAACAAAACATAAAACACTCGAGCATCGGCGATAATTTGGGCTACCAGCTTCCAAATCTGGTGGCCCAGTGGGCTACCAAATAAGTCTGAAATTTGTCGGACACTGAAACTCTTTTTCTATTTTCAGCTCACCTATCAAGGTGAGCTATTGTGATCACATTTTGTCCGGCGTCCGTCCGGCGTACGTCATCAACATTTCAGCTTGTTAACACTCTACAGGCTACATTTTGCATCCAATCTTCATGAAAGAGTATCAGAACATTTATCTCCATCAAATCTTGGACAAGTTCGAAACTGGGCCATATGAGGTCAAAAACGAGGTCACTAGGTCAAATTGAAGCGAAATCTTGTTAACACTCTGGAGGCCACATTTTCAACTTGAGCATGTTGAAACTTATCAGAATGTTTGTCTTGATGATATGTAGGTCAAGGTAGATCATGGGTCATGTCGAGTCAAAAAGTAGGTCACTAGGTCAAATTGAAGGAAAATCTTGTTAACACTCCAGAGGCCGCAATTTTTGCTTCAGCAGTTTGAAATTATGTCAGATTGTTTGTTTTAAAAATATCTAGGTCAAGTTCGAATATGGGTCATATTAGGTCAGAAACTAAGTCACTAGGCCAAATTGAAGGGTAATCTTGTTAACACTGTAGAGGCCACATTTTCAACTTGAGCATGTTGAAATTTTGTCAGAATGTTTGTCTTAAAGATATCTAGGTCAAATTTAAATATGAGTCATATTGGGTCAGAAACTAGGTCACTAGGCCAAATTGAGGGAAATTCTTGTTAACTCTGTAGAAGCCGCATTTTTTGCGTTTTTGAAATTTGGTCAGAATGTTTGTCTAAATAATATCTAGACCAAGTTCGGATATAGGTCATGTTGGGTTAAAAACTAGGTCACTAGGCCAAATTGAAGGGTAATCTTGTTAACACTCTTGATACTGCATTTTTAACTTGAGCATGATGAAACTTTATCAGAATGTTTTTCTTGATGATATGTAAGTCAAGTTTAATCAAGGGTCATGTTGGGTCAAAAAGTAGGTCATTAGGTCAAATTGAAGGAAATCTTGTTAACACTCTAGAGGCCGCATTTTTTGCTTCAGAAGTTTGTCTTAAAGATATTAAGGTTAAGTTCGAATACGGGTCATATTGGGTCAGAAACTAGGTCACTAGGCCAAATTAAAGGAACATCTTGTTAACTCTGTAGAAGTGGCATTTTTTGCTACAGCTGCTTGACATTTAATGAGAATGTTTATCTAAATGATATCTTTAGAAGCCAATTTCGAATATGGATCATGTAGGGTCAAAAACTAGGTCACTAGGCCAAATTGAAGGAAAATCGTGTAAACACTTTGTATGAAATTTGGTCAGGATGTTTGTCTGAATTATGTCTAGGTCAAGTTCGAATATGGGTCATATTGGGTCAGAAACAAGGTCAACAAATGAAAATATTGTTCAAACTCCGAGGCCACATTTTTACTTTGAGCAAGTTGAAAATTTGTCAGAATGTTGTCTTGATGATATCTAGTCCATGTTGGAATATGGGTTGTATCAGGTAAAAAAATATAGATCACTAGTCCAAATGAAGGAAAATCTTGTTAACACTGTGGAGGTTGCATTCAAAATAATTGTCTTGATGTGTTTTGCATTGCAGTACATTGTATAATTAAGGTGAGCGATCCAGGGCCATCATGGCCCTCTTGTTCTCACAAACCACAGATGCTATTGATTCGTTGAAAACAGTGGTGCAGAGGTAGAGCATCGGCCTCTCGTATCGACGGTCCTTGATTCGAGTCCAGTGATGAGCGGGCTCTGATTTTGAGATTTTTCTACACAAACAGTGCGAGTACTGGATAATTCTCCAGGAAGCAGACATCGAGCGTGATTATTCTAAGCTGAAAGCTTGTTTCGCAATCAATGTAAAATAAATAATAAATAAATGGAAATTACCTTAAATTGTTCTTGTCTGCTCAAAAACTTAAGCCTTTGTCCAATCATCACCATATTTGGTCAGAATGTGTACTGGCATAATATCTCAGACAAGTTCTATAACCAGCCATATTGCTCTGGTCACTCAAGAGTTTGTTTGATAACTAGTATCCATATCGCTCTAGTCACTTGAGAATTATCACCATTTAATTATAGAAATACCCTAAAATTGGTCTTGGTCTGTAGAACGTATCACTAGTTTCACAATATACCTTGAGTTACCTGACTATTCCGAGTTATGGCCCTTGTATTACTTAAGCTACATAAAGTTTATGTTGTCCGTGCTGTAACTCGAATACATTTTATTTGATCATCAACCAATTTAGACACATATCTCAGTCACGACTGAGGGATTGTTTTAAAGCTTCTATGTCTTTAAAGTTATCAAACAATCAGGTCAGGTAACTCCTGAAAGAATTTATTATAAATTATGGCCCTTTTTGAAAATAAGAAATTTGGGTTAAAGTTGATAGTTTAAATGTAAAATAACTATATCCTGCATTTTATGCAAGTTATGGCCCTATTCTGGTTAAAGTTTTAAGTGTATTTCCATATCTCAGTATAAACTATTTAAAGTACAACCCTTCCCCAAGTATTACACCTATGCAGTTTATCAAATAAGAAAACTCTATCCTGCATTTTATGCAAGGTATGCCCCTTTTTGTGTCATCCTGCGTAGCATGGTAGGCACTTAGGGATTCCTTTTTTTTGTCCTTCTGTCTGTCTGTCCGTCACACTTTTGCGTCACACTTTTTCGTCACACTTTTTCGTCACACTTTCAATGAGCAGGTGCAGGTGACACACGTGCTCCGCGGAGCACTCCATTCTAGTTGGACTTAGAAATGCTGGTTTAAGTTTCATTAAGAGACCATATCTTAGTAACTGCTTGATGTGTTGCATTGAAACTTTATACTTTAGACCTGTCTTACTATCACACCTATGTAAGCAATCAAGTATGATAACTCTATCCAGCATATTATGCAAATTATGGCCCTTTTTTGTCTTAGAAAATATTGTTGAAGTTTTGCATGAAATTACATTAACAGTTCATATCTCAGTAACTACTTGAAGCATTATAATGAAACTTTATACAACCTTTTCAAATTTCACAACTTAAAACACAACCAAGTAATATAACTATATCCTGCATATGAGGCAATTGTTGCCCTTTTGACTTGGAAATTATGGTTAAATGTTTGCGTGCTGTTACATTAAGAGTCCATATTTTAGTAACTGCTTGATGCGTTCTATTGAAACCCTTCCCAACCATCACACCTATGTAAATAATCAAGTTAGAAATCTCTTTCCTGCATATAATGCAAATTATCTCTTGTTAATCATTTAAATGTTTTTCATGCAACTACATTAGAGTCCATATCTCAGGTACTCAAAAGCAGTGCAAAAGTCGAGTGCGCTGTCCTCCCTTCGCTCTTTTGTACTTTTTGTTAAGCTAAACGTTCCAAGTTTCATTATAATATTTCTTCAAAAAGTACAAGTGCTAGGGTTTTCAAACTTCATTCATAGTTATATCTTATACTTATGACATTGTATGTTGTAGCTAATGAGTGTTACCTTTTTTTGGGATACAAAACATGAATTCGTATGGATTTTGATTGATTCATTTAGTTTTGGATTCTGATGGCTTTGGTTAGGAATCATGGTTTAATTTTTCCCATTTTAATTTTTAGATAAGTGAAAATATAAACAATTCTTAAACATACTGAAGAAAGGGCTAGATGGACAAGAACCATATGAATAACAGAAAATGATGCATGAAGAGAAGGAAGTCCAACATCAAATAACCAAACTGAAGATGGCATATACATATCATAATATTCCCATTAAATGTGATGTTTGTGAATACACAAGTATTTCGAAAAGTGGTTTATTAAGCCACATGAGAATACATACAGGAGACAAATCGTATGAATGTGATGTTTGTGAATATGCAAGTACAAGCAGGGGTAATTTAAAAAGACATGAGATGATACATACAGGTGAAAAACCTTATACATGTGATGTTTGTGAATACGCAAGTACAGTAAAATCGAGTTTAATAATACACAAGAAAAGACACACTCGTGATAAACCGTATATATGTGATATTTGTGGGTATGCATTTGATAAAAAGATACACTTTCTTTCTCATATGAGAATACACAAAACTGAGAAATCTTATAAATGTGATGATTGTAAATATGAAAGCACAGAGCGAAGTACTTTAATCAAACACAAGATAATACAACATGGTGATAAACCTTGCAAATGTGAAATTTGTGGATATGCAAGTATTTCGAAAAGTGGTTTATTAAGCCACATGAGAATACATACAGGAGAAAAACCGTATGAATGTGATGTTTGTGAATATGCAAGTACAAGCAGGGGTAATTTAAAAACACATGAGATGATACATACAGGTGAAAAACCTTACACATGTGAAATTTGTGGATATGCAAGCAAATGTAGAGGTAAATTATCCATACACAAGAGAATCCATAATGGTGATAAACCTTATTTATGTGATGTTTGTGGATATAGATTCAGTAGAATAAGTAATTTTGTAATGCACAAGAGAATACATACTGGAGAAACACCTTATACTTGTGATATTTGTGGACATTCATCTAAATCTAAAGGGGAATTAAAAATTCACACAATAATACACACTGGTGAGAAACCATTTAAATGTGATATGTGTGGATATGCATGCAATCAGATATCTAATTTAAATACACACAAAAAAAATATGCATTGTGTGAAATATTATAAATGTGAGGTTTGTGAATACACAAGTAAATGGAAAGAAAGCTTGATCAAACACAATATAATACATACTGGCAAGAAACCTTACAAATGTGATGTTTGTGAATACACAAGTAAATGGAAAGAAAGCTTGATCAAACACAATATAATACATACTGGCAAGAAACCTTATACTTGTGATATTTGTGGACATTCATCTAAATCTAAAGGGGAATTAAAAATTCACACAATAATACACACTGGTGAGAAACCATTTAAATGTGATATGTGTGGATATGCATGCAATCAGATATCTAATTTAAATACACACAAAAAAAATATGCATTGTGTGAAATATTATAAATGTGATGTTTGTGAATACACAAGTAAATGGAAAGAAAGCTTGATCAAACACAATATAATACATACTGGCAAGAAACCTTACAAATGTGATGTTTGTGAATTTTCAAGTGCAGACAGTAGTAATTTAAAGCGACATAAGAGGCTACATACAGATGAGAAAGCTGATAAATGTGAAATTTGTGAATATGCATGTAATCGGAAAGACCAGTTCATCTCACACATGAGAAAACATACTGGATTGAAACCTTACAAATGTGATGTTTGTGAATATGCAAGTGCATATAAACATGCTTTTAAACAACATAGGAGAAAACATACAAGTTAGAAACCCTGCACATGGGATATTTTAGAAAAAGCATTTAATCAGAAAGGAAATTTGACCAGACACATAACAATCAGCCTGATGTTTGTGATTAAAGGTTCTTTAAAAAGACGTTAGTGGATAGTGGATACACATGGGTGAGAAACCTTACAAATGTGATATTTGTGGATATTCATATAAGCATATATTTGACATTTTATTTTACACAAGAGAAAATAGAAAGAATATTTGATTTCAAACATGAGAATAACTTATAAATCTGATGCTTGTGAATATGAATGCATGCAAAAAGGCAATTTAATTACATACTCAATAAAAAGGCCTTATTATTGTGATATTTGTGGTTATTCGTGTAAAACTAAGTAACTTTGATATACAACTAAATGGAAATAAGGTTTGATCAAACACAATATAATACATACTGGAGTGAAACCTTTTAAATATGATATGTGTGAATATGCATTTAATCAAAAAGGACATTTGATGACACACATGGCAAAATTACCGGCACGAAACCTTACAAATGTGATGTTTGTGAATATTCAAGTGCAATCAGTAGTCATTTAAAGCGACATAAGAGGATACATACAGAGGAAAAACCTGATAAATGTGTAATTTGTGAATATGCATGTAATCGGTAAGACCAGATCATCTCACACATGAGAAAACATACTGGCTTGAAACCTTACAAATGTGATGTTTGTGAATATGCAAGTGCATATAAACATGTTTTAAAACATCATAGGTGAAAACATATAAGTTAGAAACCCTGCGCATGGGATATTTTTGAAAATGCATTTAATCAGAAGGAAATTTGACCAGACACATAACAATCAGTGTGATGTTTGTGAATACTTTTCTTTAAATTAAAAAGACATAAGAGGATACATATGAGTGAGAAGCCTTACAAATGTGATATGTGCGGATACATTTGATTTTACACAAGAGAAAATAATATAATACAGATGAGCAACCTTATACATCTGATACTTGTTAATATGCATTTAATCAGAAAGAAAATATGATTTCAAACATAAGAATAAGTTATAAATCTGATACTTGTGAATATGAATGCATTCAGAAAGGCAATTTAATTACATACTTTATTGTAATTTTTGTGGTTATTCGTGTACAAAGAAGTGATTTTGATATACATGTACATAAGAGAAAACAAACAGTTAATATAACATATTATTGTGATGATTGTGGATCTGGATTAATGAGCTAGATGAAGCTTTTTACTGCTGCTTGTTTTAGTAATTTTATATTTTACTTCAACTTTAGCTTATTTTCAATCCTAAAATATTATCTAAAAAACCATTTCAACATTGAATGTCAAATTCCTTCAAGAGAGTCTATAATAGATTTGTATTGACTAATCATTGTTTATTTCGTTATTGTTGTTATTGTAATAATTATTAATTGATCTTTCTCAATATGCCTATTTTAGATTACAGTTAAGAACACCATGAAATTGACAATCTGAGCGGAACGTGATTGGATCGTGAGCGTGATTGGAACGAAGTTGGAACGCTTCATGAGCGGAACGGAATTTTGCGCTCTGAATGAAACAATCATAATGATTGCAAAAATCCAATCATTCACTCATTGAACGGTTGCAACAACTATCTGATAATTATTTTACGAAACTATTTCATTAAAAGTCATATTTGTATACTAAACTTGTTTTATAAGACACTCAAGTATCCGATTGAATTAGAATGTAACAAATATTATTAATATGATCATTTTCGTAATACGATTTGCTACTAACGATTGTGCTGAAAAAAATCTAGATCGTTTGTTGATATTTAGGGTTAAGTAAACAAAAATATAAACAAAATGAAATTAATTTAAGACAATCAAATCGTTGAACGGATTTTGATCGAAAAAAAGCATTCCGGGTGAGCGTAAAAGAGCGCTCAATCTGAACGGAACGGGAAAAAGCAATCACAATGTTATGAATGAGTGAACGCTTTAAGAGCGGATTGGAACTTGAACGGAATGGAACGGAGCGTGAACGGTAAATTTGTCAATTTCAAGATGTTCTTAACTGTACCTGTGAGCCAAAGGCTCAAGTTGAGCTATTCTGATCACTTTTTGTCCGTTGTTAACTTTTAGCTTTAAACATCATCTCCTCCTTAACCACAGGACCCATTTCAACCAAACTTAACAGGAATGTTCCTTTGGTGGTCCTCTTTCAAAATTGTTCAAAGATTTAAATTCCTTTGAGAACTCTGGTTGCCACGGCAACAAAAAAGGGGAAATTAACCAAAACTTAAAAAATCTTCTTGTCTGAATTTAGAAGGCCCATGCCTTTGATATTTGGTATGTAGCATCATCTAGTGGACCTCTACCAAGATTGTTCAAATTATAGCCCTTGGGTAAAAAATGGCCCCTCCTATGGGGTCACTTTTTTAGCTCACCTATGCACGAAGTGCAAGGTGAGCTATTGTGATCACATTTTGTCCGTCGTCCGTCCGTCGTGAGCTATTGTGATCACATTTCTGCCATCGTCCGTCCGTCGTCCAATCTTCATGAATGTTTATCAGAACATTCATCTCCATCAAATATTGGACAGTTTGAAACTGTGCCATATGAGGTCAAAAACTAGGTCACTAGGTCAAATTGACAGGAAATCTTGTTAACACATTTTTAACTTGAGCATGTTGAAACTTTATCAAAATGTTTGTCTTGATGATATGTAGGTCAAGTTTGAACATGGGTCATGTCGGGTAAAAAGTAGGTCACTAGGTCAAATTGAAGGAAAATCTTGTTAACACTCCAGAGGCTGCAAATTTTGCTTCAGCAGTTTGAAATTTTGTCAGAATGTTTGTCTTAAAGACATCTTGGTCAAGTTCAAATATGGGTCATATTGGTTTAGAAACTAGGTACTCTGTAGAAGCCGCATGTTTTGCTTCAGCAGCTTGATATTTGGTCAGAATGTTCAGCTGAATGATATCTAGGCCAAGTTCGAATATGGGTCATGCCAGGTCAAAAATTAGGCCACTAGGCCAAATTGAAGGAAAATCTTGTTTTTTACTTAAGTAGCTTGAAATTCGGTCAGAATGTTTGTCCAAATGATATCTAAGCCAAGTTCAAATATGGATTGAAGGAAAACATTGTTAACACTTTGATTGCTGCATTTTTTGCTTCAGCAGCTTGAAATTTGGTCAAAATGTTTGTCTGAATTACATCTAGGTCAAGTTCGAATATGGGTTATATTTTTACTTTGAGCAAGTTGAAAATTTGTCAGAATGTTGTCTTGATGATATCTAGTCCATGTTGGAATATGGGTCATATCACTCAATATCGGGTACAAAAATATAGATCACTAGGCCAAATGAAGGAAAATTTTGTGCACACTGCGGAGGTTGCATTCAGAATAATTGTCTTGATGTGTTTTGCATTGCAGTAGTACATTGTATAATTAAGGGGAGTGATCAAGGGCCATCATGGCCCTCTTGTTTTACATAGACTCATATAGAGAAAAATCTTTAAAAAACTTCTTGATTGAAAGTAGAAGGCCCATGCCTTTGATAGTTGGTATGTAGCATCATCTAGTGAACCTCTACCAAGATTGTTCAAATTGTAGCCCTGGGCCTAAAAATGACCCCTCCCTTGGGGTCGGGGTCATTTTTGTGTCACCTGCGTAGCATGGTAGGCACTTAGGGATTACTTGTTATTTTTTTAGCTCACCTGAGCTTTGCTCAAGGTGAGTTATTGTGATCGCCTTTTGTCCGGCGTCCGTCGTGCGTCGTCCGTCGTGCGTCAACTTCTTCTCCTCAGTAACCAGTGGGTCAATTGGGATGAAACTTCACAGAAAGCATCCTCTCAATGACCTCACCAGATTTCCTTCAAATTTTTGGGATCCATGCAGAATTCTGGTTTCCATGGCAACGAAATGAAAAAAACTTCAAAATTCTTCTTCTCCCAAACTGGTTGGCAGATTTTCAAATAATTTTGTAGAAATGTTCCTTGGATGACCCTCTATCAGATTCCTTTAAGCCATGTTGATTGGTCAAAAAACATGGCCGCCAGGGGGGGCGGGGCTATTTTGCCTTATATGGCTATAGTGAAAACTTAAAAAATCTTCTTCTCCGAAAGTGTTTGGCCGATTTTCAAATAATTTTGTAGAAATGTTCCTTGGATGACCCTCTATCAGATTCCTTCAAGCCATGTTGATTGGTCAAAAAACATGGCCGCCAGGGGGGCGGGGCTATTTTGCCTTATATGGCTATAGTGAAAACTTAAAAAATCTTCTTCTCCGAAAGTGTTTGGCCGATTTTCAAATAATTTTGTAGAAATGTTCCTTGGATGACCCTCTATCAGATTCCTTCAAGCCATGTTGATTGGTCAAAAAACATGGCCGCCAGGGGGGCGGGGCTATTTTGCCTTATATGGCTATAGTGAAAACTTAAAAAATCTTCTCCTCCGAAAGTGTCAGACCGATTTTCAAATACTTTTGTAGAAATGTTCCTTGGATGACCTTCTATCAGATTCCTTCAAGCCATGTTGATTGGTTGAAAAACATGGCCGCCAGGGGGGGGGGGGGGCGGGGCTATTTTGCCTTATATGGCTATAGTGAAAACTTAAAAAATCTTCTTCTCCGAAAGTGTCAGGCCAATTTTCAAATAATTTTGTAGAAATGTTCCTTAAGTGACCCACTTTCAGATTCCTTCAAGCCATGTTGATTGGTAAAGAAACATGGCCACCAGGGGGGCAGGGCTATTTTGCCTTATATGGCTATAGTGAAAACTTAAAAAATCTTCTTCTCCGAAAGTGTCTGGCTGATTTTCAAATAATTTTGTAGAAATGTTCCTAGTGTGACCCTCTATCAGATTCCTTCAAGCTATGTTGATTGGTCGAAAAACATGGCCGCCAGGGGGGGGCGGGGCTATTTTGCCTTATATGGCTATAGTGAAAACTTAAAAAATCTTCTTCTCCGAAAGTGTCAGGCCGATTTTCAAATAATTTTGTAGAAATGTTCCTTAAGCGACCCATTTTCAGATTCCTTCAAGCCATGTTGATTGGTCAAAAAACATGGCTGCCAGTAGACGGGGCTATTTTGCCTTATATGGCTATAGTGAAAACTTAAAAAATCTTCTCCTCCAAAAGTGTCAGGCTGATTTTCAAATAATTTTGTAGAAATGTTCCTAGGGTGACCCTCTATCAGATTCCTTCAAGCCAAGTTGATTGGTCGGAAACTATGTCCGCCAGGGGGCGGGGCTTATATAGTTCAATTGAAAAAAAAAATCAGGTGAGCGATCCAGGGCCATCATGGCCCTCTTGTTTTGTCCTGCGTCTGTCTGTCTGTCTGTCTGTCTGACAAGGCCCCGGCAGGTGACACACATGCTCTGGGGAGCACTCCATTCTTAGGAAAAAAACTTTAAAAATCTTCTTGTCTAAAAGTAGATTGCCCAGGCCTTTGCTATTTGGTAGCTTCATCTAGTGAACCTTTACCAATCTTGTTCAAATTATAGCCCTGGGGTCAAAATTGACCCTTCCCCAGGGGTCTCTTGTTTTACATAGACTCGTATAGGGAAAAAACTTTAAAAATCTTCTTGTCTAAATGTAGAAGGTCAAGGCCTTTGATATTTGGTATGTAGCTTCATCTAGTGGACCTCTACCAAGATTGTTTAAATTATAACCCCCACATGTTCTTTGGATTGTTTAAAGCTTAAAGGTAACTCTTTTCAAATTTTAATGATATGTGGTGTTTAAAGTTTTAAATGATATATGTGGTGTTCTACATGAGAACTGCTAAACAAGTGTGACAATTGAGGACTGAAACTGGTTGATTTAGGTTACAATAGACCAAAAAATATCCTTCTTTGTTTCCATGTAAATCGACCAGTTTCAGTCCTCAATTGTCACACTTTCTAAGCGTTTCTCATGTAGAACACCATATATCATTGAAAAGAGTTACCTCCTAAGCTTTAAAACAATCCAAAGAAAATGTGGGGTCATGCATTATGCAAGAAAGAACTCGCCAGGCAAAAATGATAACCGTCATTTTGGACCAAATCGGGGCCCGGACAAAACCGTTGTTTAGCATTCTCTTCTTTCACTTTTAAACAAGGTCAAAATACTAAAAGTGATCAAATCAATCATTTCCAGTGCATCCTATACACATTCACAATGCATTTAAACTCAATGTCATATATTCAATACATTCTGGTGATGGTGTATACACTCATTTCTACGCAAACAAAGGTTTTTTTAGGGGCAAGTCAGCAGATGTATTTAGCATAATTTGACCATAACATGGAAACAAACAAGGAACTTATTTGGTATATTGTAACTTAAAGGAGTATGATATTTACCGTAACCAACTTAGTAATGAAAAGTTTACTGTTGCCCATTACATTTACCGGAATCGGTTGTAAGAAGTAGAGGAGGTCGGTTTCCACTATCATTTGTAATAGAGATGAGTGATCCCGTAATAATGAAAAAATATGTTCCATTTTATTTTTAGCTCTACTGGCCAAAGGCCAGAAGGGCTTATGTCATGGCGATTCGTCCGTCGTCCATGTGTGCGTGAGTGCGTCCGTCCGTAAACAATTTCTTGTTAACACGATACAGTCTTCACTTTAGATTGTATCTCAACCAAACTTATACAGTAGTTAGATATCCATGAGAGCTCGGTTCCTTTCGAAAACCAGCCAGATCCGCCCATGCATGACTGGATTATGGCCCTTGAAATGGTAAAAATTGCTATAATAGAGCTTGTTAACACGATACAGTCTTTATTTTTTATTGTATCTCAACCAAACTTATACAGTAGTTAGATATCCATGAGAGCTTGATTCCTTTCGAAAGCAAGCCAGATCTGCCCCATGCATGACTGAATTATGGCCCTTGAAATTGTCAAAATTGCTATAATAGGGCTTGTTAACATGATACAGTCCTCATTTTTGATTGTATCTCAATCAAACTTATACAGTAGTTAGTAGTTTTCTAAAAAACGTGCATGGCTGGATTATGGCCCTTGAAATTGTCAAAATTGCTATAATACAGCTTGTGAACACAATAGACCTTCCATTTACTATCTGATCTTCACCAAACTTAGATGGTATTTGAATATTGATGACATATTGGTTCCTTTTGAAACAAGCCAGATCAATGCCAGTAGAGCATAGGCCCTCATGGGCCTCTTGTTTCAAAATTGTTAAACCTGACAAGTTTAGTTTGGTTTGTGTGAAACCAATTAGACATAGTTTTGCTATTAGTTTGATAAGATAGGTTAAATCATATTCAATAATAATCCCTGTGAAGTAACCGTTATTCTATGGATTAATTAATTTTGTCCCATAATCATATATTTAATTGCATTAAAACATACTTCTTTTATAGCAAAAACAAACAGATTAACATAACTATTCGTAATATTTGATTGTTTTCCGATCCAATTTTCAATTGCTCTCTTTTAATAATTGAACAGAATCAGAATTGAAAACATAATGACAATAGGAGAAATAGTTCATTATCGGCAGTTTCTAATGGTTTCATGTTTACAAAAGTCGTCTGCTGCAGATGAGCCAAAATGCTCACATTATGTGAGAAATGTTTAATTAATGTAAGGGATTAAGAAATATTTGTTAACCTGAATTCCTCCTTATGCCAAAATGTTTAATATGTGTTAACCGGAATTCCTCCTTATGCCAAAATGTTTAATATTTGTTAACCCGAATTCCTCCTTATGCTAAAATGTTTAATATTTGTTAACCCGAATTCCTCCTTATGCCAAAATGTTTAATATTTGTTAAACCCGAATTCCTCCTTATGCCAAAATGTTTAATATTTGTTAAACCCGAATTCCTCCTTATGCCAAAATGTTTAATATTTGTTAACCCAAATTCCTCCTTATGCCAAAATGTTTAATATTTGTTAACCCGAATTCCTCCTTATGCCAAAATGTTTAATATTTGTTAAACCTGAATTCCTCCTTATGCCAAAATGTTTAATATGTGTTGACCTGAATTCCTCCTTATGCTAAAATGTTTAATATTTGTTTACCTGAATTCCTCCTTATGCCAAAATGTGAATTAATCAAGCGGAATATAGGACATCGGTTTCGATTTTTGGCCTAGTACTGGTTTGTTTACCCAGGGTCATGAATAATTAAATTTAATTGCGCGCTAAATGACCTTAGCTGTCGATGCGCCATAAAACAATATACATTCATTCATTCGATTTTTGATTTCTTTGGGTACTTATATAATCTATCTATAAGTCTGGTTTTATTTGTCAGACGTTTGTCATACATTTACCTAGTTTAATGGTTAATTAATGGTGTGTAGTAAAATGCTGAAGAGCAAATAGAAAACAATGTATGGGGGAAAAGCCTTGAGGAGTTGTACAATCCCGAAATACTTTACTTACAGCCGACAATTTTTAGATCACCTAGTGCCAAAGGCTCAAGGTGAGCTATTCTGATCACTTTTTATCCGTCGTGTGTCGTCCGTCCGTCGTCCGTCGTTAACTTTTAGCTTTAAACATCATCTCCTGAACCACAGGACCAATTTCATCCAAACTTCGCAGGAATGTTCCTTTGGTGGCCCTCTTTCAAAATTGTTCAAAGATTTAAATTCCATTGAGAACTTTGGTTCAGCGGCATCAGAAAGGGGGCTAAATGTCCGAACTTTAAAAATCTTCTCCTCTAAATCTGCATGTCAGATTCCAATATAGTTTGGTAGAAATGTTCCTTGGGTGACCCTCTACAAAGATTGTTCAAGGCAAACTGTTTGGTTGAAAACATGGCTGTCAGGAGGCATCAGAAAAGGGGCAAAATCATCCGTTGTTAATTTTTAGCTGTAAACATCATCTCCTCCTAAACCACAGAACAATTTCATCCAAACTTCACAGGAATGTTTCTTTGTTGGCCCTTTTTCAAAATTTATCAAAGATTTAAATTCCATGGAGAACTTTGGTTGCTGCAGCATCAGAAAGGTGGAAAAATGTCCAAACTTTAAAAATCTTCTCCTCTGAATCTGCATGTCAGATTCCAATATAGTTAAGTAGAAATGTTCCTTTGGTGACCCTCTACAAAGCTTTTTCAAGGCTTACTGTTTGGTTGAAAAACATGGCAGTCAGGAGGCATCAGAAAAGGGGCAAAATGACAAAATTTGGAAATTGCATTTTTAGCTCGACTATTCGAAGAATATGAGAGCTTTACTACTCGCCCCGGCGTCGGCGTCCGGTTAAAGTTTTAGGGCAAGTTGGCATTTTCATTCATAATTATTTGTGCTAGGGCTTTCATATTTGGAATATAGTTACATCTTATACCTTTCTTCACATTGAATGCTGAAGATGCTGAGTTTGACCTTCTTTTTGGGGTAAAAAACATGATTTTGTGTGGTTAAAGTTTTAGGGAAAGTTGGAATTTTATTTTAAATTTTATTTTTTCTCAATAAGTACTTGTGCTAGGGCTTTCATATTTGGAATATAATTACATATAATACCTTTCTTCACATTGAATGCTGAAGATGTTTAGTTTGACCTTCTTTATGGGGTAAAAAACATGATTTTGGATGGTTAAAGTTTTAGGGCAAGTTGGAATTTTATTTTAATCTTTAATTTTTCTCAATAATTACTTGTGCTAGGGCTTTCATATTTGGAATTTAATTACATATAATACCTTTTTTCACATTGAATCCTAAAGATGCTGAGTTTGACGTTTTTTTTGGGGTAAACAAACATGATTTTGGGTGGTTAAAGTTTTAGGGCAAGTTGGAATTTTATTTTAATTTTTAATTTTTCTCAATAAGTACTTGTGCTAGGGCTTTCATATTTAGAATTTAATTACATATAATACCTTTCTTCACATTGAAAGCTGAAGATGTTGAGTTTGACCTTCTTTTTGGGGTAAAAACCATGATTTTGGATAAAGTTTTAGGGCAAGTTGGAATTTTATTTTAATTTTTAATTTTTCTCAATAAGTACTTGTGCTAGGGCTTTCATATTTGGAATTTAATTACATATAATACCTTTCTTCACATTGAATGCTGAAGATGCTGAGTATGACCTTCTTTTTGGGCTAAAAAACATGATTTTGTGTGGTTAAAGTTTTAGGGCAAGTTGGAATTTTATTTTAATTTTTATTTTTTCTCAATAAGTACTTGTGCTAGGGCTTTCATATTTGGAATATAATTACATCTAATACCTTTCATTCATGATTTTTAACTTTAATATGGAGTTATTGCCCTTGATTGACTTTTAAATGTATGTATCTATTCAGTTGCTTTTACATATAGAGTATATATAATTTAAAAGTTCTTAAGTGCAATATAATGAAATAGTGCTTTATGTGAATAAGAGGCATATAGTCGAGCGCGCTGTCCTCCGACAGCTCTTGTTTAAAGTCCTTGTCTGATATTAAGAAAATTAAATAGGAATCTTACCTCAGTGACCATCTACTTAATTTGTTCAAGCCGTATTGATTGGTTACACAATCATAGCAACCTCGCATCATCACAAAAGGGATAAATTGAACTTTTAGCTACAAATGACAACTCCTACCATTCCACTTAACCAATTTCAACGTTACTTCACAGGAATGTTCCTCTTTCAAACTTGTTCAAAGACTTACATTCTGTGTTGCCGCGTCATCAGAAATTGAGAAAAATATGCAAACTTTAAAAACTTCCATCTCAATAATCCATTTGTCAGATTCCAAGATAATTTGGCTGAAATTTTCTTTGAGTGACTCTCTACAAAAACTGTTCAAGCCATATTGATTTCGTTGACAAACAGGGCAGCAAAGCGGCATCAGGAAAGGTGCAAAGTTACAAAACTTTTACTGATAAACTATTTCTTAAACTGAGTGTCCACTCCTTGCAGTTTCATTTGAACTCTTGATATTTGCAGTTAAATATTTGCTTCTAATTTACTATCATTCAGGTGATCGATTTAGGGCCATCGGCCCTCTTGTTTTCAATTTTAAGAGAATAAATGAAGATACTCTTATGGAAGAGGGTTGTCTTGACATGAAGAAGACATTTATAGAAGATTATTTTACATATATTCATCTTCATTTTTCGCGTATGTTTCATGTTTAAACCAGGAGATTTATACATATTTTTAAAAAGAAAAAAAGAAGATAATTATTAAAAAATATTAAAGGGTTATATTGGAATCACCCTGTGGTCAGGTTGGTCTGTCCGTTGCAATTTTCTTTGTCCAGAGCATAACTTGAAAAAACTACTGGATTGAATTTAATTAACTTCATACGATGATACAACACAGTGAGAGGAAGTGCAGTGAACAGGAACCATTACTCTATTTTATCTAATTACAGAGTTATTGCCCTTTGTTACTTTTTCTTGTATGGAGAATATCTTGAAAACCACTAGATGGCATCTATTCAAACTTCATATAATGGTAAAGCACAATGAGAGATAGTGCAGTGTACACAAACCATCAATATATTTGAGCTTATTACAGAGTAATTGCCCTTTCTAACTGTTCTCTTTTTCAGAGAATAACTTTAAAACTAAAGGATGGAATTAAATACATCTTCATAGAGCACACTGCTGTGTGCAGGAACCATAACTCTATTCTAGCTAATTATGTCTCCCCCATTACATGGGGGTGACATTTTTTTTGCCCCTTCCGTCCGTCCTTCCGTCTGTCACACTTGGTTTCCGCTCAATAACTGAAGAACGCTTGGGCGTAGGAACTTCATACTTTGTATGCAGGTTGGTCATGACCAGTAGCTGACCCCTATTGATTTTGATAACAGAAGGTCAAAGGTCAAGGTCATAGTGACCTTGTGAGGTAAAAAATGGTTTCCGCTCAATAACTGAAGAACGCTTTGGCTGAGGAACTCCATACTTGGTATGCAGGTTGGCCATACCTAGTAGAAGACCCCTATTGATTTTGAGGTCAGTACGTCTAAAGTCAAGGTCACAGTGACCATGAGCTTGAAAGGTCACAGTGACAATGAGCTGATAAATAGTTTTTGCTTGGGCCCAGGAACTTCATACTTGATGTGCAGGTTGGTCACCACCAGCAAATGACCCCTATTAATTTTACGGTCACTACGTCAAAGGTCAAGGTCACAGTGGTCAAGGTCACATCCGTCACACTTGTTTCCGCTCAATAACTGAAGAACGCTTGGGCATAGGATCTTCATACTTGTTATGCAGGTTGGTCATGACCAGTAGATGACTCCTATTGATTTTGATGTCAAAGGTCAAGGTCATGGTGATCTTGTGAGGTAAAAAATGGTTTCCGCTCAATAACTGAAGAACGCTTGGGCCGAGGAACTCCATACTTGGTATGCAGGTTGGCCATGCCAAGTAGAAGACCCTATTAATTTTGAGGTCAAAGTCAAGGTCACAGTAAGGTCACATCCGTCACACTTGTTTCCGCTCAATAACTGAAGAACGCTTGGGCATAGGATCTTCATACTTGGTATGCAGGTTGGTCATGACCAGTAGATGACTCCTATTGATTTATTTTGATGTCAGAAGGTCAAAGGTGAAGGTCATGGTGACCTTGTGAGGTAAAAAATGGTTTCCGCTCAATAACTGAAGAACGCTTGGGCCGAGGAACTCCATACTTGGTATGCAGGTTGGCCATGCCAAGTAGAAGACCCTATTAATTTTAAGGTCAAGGTCACAGTGACCTTAAGCTGAAAGGTCACAGTGACAATGAGCTGAAACATTATTTTGCTTAATAACTGTAGAATGCTTTGGCCATGGAAGTTAATACTTGGTGTGCAGGTTGGTCACCACCAGTAGATGACCCCTATTGATTTTGAGGTCACTAGCTTAAAGGTCAAGGTCATGGTAACCTTCAGCTGAGAAATGGTTTCCTCTCAATAACTAAAGAATGCTTATGTTGAGGAACTTCATACCTAGTGTGCAGGTTGGTCCTAACCAGTAAATGACCTTTATAGAATTTGTTTGATTTTGAGGTTACAAGGTCATATGTCGAAGGTCACGGTAAACTTCAGCTGAAAAATGTGTTTTACTCAATAACGCTTATACCCAGGAACTTCATACTTGGTGTGCAGCTTGGTCCTAACCTGTAGATGACCCCTATTGATTTTGATGTCAGTAGGTCAAAGGTCAAGGTGACCTTTGGCTGAAAGATGGTTTCCACTCAATAACTGAAGATTGCTTGGGCCCAGGAACTTCATACTTGGTGTGCAGGTTGGTCACCAGCAGCAAATGACCCCTATGTATTTTGAGGTCACTAGGTCAAAGACCAAGGTCATGGTAACCCTCAGCTGAAAAATGGTTTCCGCTCATCTCCTCCCCTACGACCACACAAATGGGGAGACAAGCGCTTTTTCAAAAAAGCAATCTCTAGTTATTGACTTATTTCCCTTTGTTAACTTTTTCTTGTCCAAAGAATAACTTGAAAACTACTGGATTGAATAAATAAAATTCCATACAATGGTAAAGCACAATGAGAGGCAGTAGAGTGAACAAGAACTATAACTATATTTGAGCTTATTACAGAGTTATTGCCTTTTCTTACTTTTTTCTTATCCAGAGAAAAACTGTCATTGCCATTTCTAAGTGTTTTCCTGTTTAACTTTAAAACTACAGGATGGAATATAATAAAACTACATACAATGGTATAGCACAATGAGTAGAAGTGCAGTGTATAAGAGCTACAACTCTATTTTAGCTAACTACAGAATCATCACCCTTTCTTACTGTTTTTATACGCCCGTTTTGAAAAAACGGATCGTATTATAGTTTTACCTGCGGCGGGCGGGCGGCGTCCAGTATGTTGTAAGCTTAATAACTTAAGAAGCCTTTGTCCAATCATCACTAAATTTAGTCAGAAGGTGTATTGGGATAATATCTCGGACAAGTTCGATAACTAGCCATATCACTTTATTCAATCGAGAGTTATCGCCCTTTAATTATAGAAATTACCCAAAATTGGTCTTGTCAGCACAATAACTTTAGAAGCCTTTGTCCAATCATAACCAAACTTGGTCAGAATGTGTATTGGCATAATATCTCGGACAAGTTTGATAACTAGCCATATCGCTTTAGTCAATAATAATAATAATAATAACAATAATAATAATAATAAAATATTTATTTAACGAAGGTTGCACATTAAGTAATATAACAAATGAATTGCATATGACTTATCTGCCATGTGGCCTTCAAATAGAAACTACATTTCAATTTGAATAAGGTGAATGTTAGTATGATACTATGATACAATGTACTTAAGATGGTAAATGATAGATGAGAACATGAAATGATAAAACAGTAGGCAGACACAAATGAACTGTTATGTTTGCTTTTATGCAAATATAAACATTGATATTCAACATGTTATTGAATTAAGTTGTTATTGGGATAGGGTCTTATTTTTCTTGTAGTAAGTGATATTTCACTCTATTTTTGAAAGTTATATTGTTGCTGATATTGCGAATTTCCAATGGTAATTCATTCCAAACACGCATTCCATAGAAGGTAAATGTATTTTTGCCGTAGTTAGTGCGAGGTATATAGGGTAGAGTAAGATCATTGTTTGTTTGTGATCTCAGAGTATACGATTGGTTTTTAGATATTGTTATTACATCATTCATATAGGACGGCGTCATGTTGTTAATTGTTTTATGAATGAGAACCGCAGCATGGTAACGACATCTTTTGTCAAAATTAAGCCAACCCATTGATTGTAGAATACACTCGGAATTTGATCTTTCGGCTTGGTTTAGAACCAGTCTTGCGGCTCGTTTTTGAAGCTTAATAATTTTTATTGCGTTTTTTCTTTGACAAGTACCCCAAATATGGCAACAATAATCAAGCAGTGGTACAATGTAGGCATTGTAGAACATCGTTTTCATGTCAAAAGTGATGAGGTAAGATATTCGTTTAAGCAATGAAATTTTGGTGTTAATATTTTTTCTGACTTTCGTCACTTGAGTGTTCCATGAGAGTGTTTGGTCAATATAAATCCCTAATATTTTTTGTTCAGTTACATTGTTTAAAGCTACATTATCTATTGTCAATTTAAGTTTACTTGAAGATTTTATTTTGTTGGCTGTTCCAGTAAGCATACATTTCGTTTTCGAGGGATTGATCGCCATGTTGTTAACTTTACACCAATTTCCAATATTGCTCAGTTTTGTTTGCAGCGTGATTTGAATGTCAGATACACTTTTGCCTGATTGATACAATGTTGCGTCGTCGGCATACATATCAATGTTATTGTTTTCACACTCGTAAACAATGTCGTTTATATAAATTAAAAATAGCAGCGGTCCGAGGATCGATCCTTGAGGCACGTCAGATTGTATAAGGAGTTCATCAGATCTGTTGTTTTCTACTACGACACTTTGTTTTCGATTTTTTAAGTAAGAATTAAAAAGTCTTAATGCTGATTCATTAAAATGATAAAGTTTAAGTTTGTGGAGTAAAATTGTATGATCAACTAAATCAAAGGCTTTACGGAGGTCCAGGTACACACTGCCGATGAGTTTACCTTCGTCTATATCTTTCAGCCAAGAATCTATCAACCTTGTCAGTGCTGTAACACAAGAATGGTCTTTTCGGAAACCGGACTGATATTTGTGTATTATATCAGTTTTTAGCTCACCTGTGCACGAAGTGCTCAAGGTGAGTTATTGTGATTGCCCTATGTCCGTCGTCCGTCAACTTCTTCTCCTCAGTAACCAGTGGGTCAATTTGGATGAAACTTCACAGAAAGCATCCTCTCAATGACCTCACCAGAATTCCTTCAAATTTTTGGGATCCATGCAAAATTCTGGTTTCCATGGCAACGAAACCGATAAACTTAAAAAATCTTCTCCTCCGAAAGTGTCAGGCCAATTTTCAAATAATTTTGTAGAAATGTTCCTTGGGTGACTTTCTATCAGATTCCTTCAAGCCATGTTGATTGGTTGAAAAACATGGCCGCCGGGGGGGGGGGGGGGGGGGGCGGGGCTTTTTTGCCTTATATGGCTATAGTACAAACCTAAAAAATCTTCTCCTCCAAAAGTGTCGGGCCGATTTTCAAATAATTTTGTAGAAATGTTCCTTGGGTGATCCTCTATCAGATTCCTTCAAGCCATGTTGATTGGCCAAAAAACATGGCCGCCAGGGGGGCGGGGCTATTTTGCCTTATATGGCTATAGTGAAAACTTAAAAAATCTTCTCCTCCGAAAGTGTCTGGCCGATTTTCAAATAATTTTGTAGAAATGTTCCTTGGATGACCCTCTATCAGATTCTTTCAAGCCAAGTTGATTGGTCAAAAAACATGGCCGCCAGAGGGGCGGGGCTATTTTGCCTTATATGGCTAAAGTGAAAACTTAAGAAATCTTCTCCTCCGAAAGTGTCTGGCCGATTTTCAAATAATTTTATAGAAATGTTCCTTGGATGACCCTCTATCAGATTCCTTCAAGCCAAGTTGATTGGTCAAAAAACATGGCCGCCAGGGGGGCGGGGCTATTTTGCCTTATATGGCTAAAGTGAAAACTTAAAAAATCTTCTCCTCCAAAAGTGTCTGGCCGATATTCAAATAATTTTGTAGAAATGTTCCTTGGATGACCCACTTTCAGATTCCTGCAAGGCATGTTGATTGGTCAAAAAACATGGCCACCAGTGGGCAGGGCTATTTTGCATTATATGGCTATAGTGAAAACTTAAAAAATCTTCTCCTCCAAAAGTGTCTGGCCGATTTTCAAATAATTTTGTAGAAATGTTCCTAGGGTGACCCTCTATCATATTCCTTCAAGCCAAGTTGATTGGTCGGAAACTATGGCCGCCAGGGGCTGGGCTTATATAGCTAAAGGGGAAAAAAAGCAGGTGAGCGATTCCAGGACCATCATGGCCCTCTTGTTTTAAAATATTCATGCATATGATTAGCAATGTGTCTTTCAAAGATTTTTGACAATGTTGGCAATATGGAAATAGGCCGATAGTTTGCCGGGTCTTCACGAGTACCAGATTTAAAGAGATGAATAACTTTCGCTTGTTTTAATTTATCAGGAAAAGTCCCACTTGCAATACTGTTATTAATGATTGACGTTATACTCGAAATCACTGTATCACCGCAATACTTAATTATTTTTGGACTTATTCCATCAATTCCTGTTGATTTATTAATGTTCAACTTGTTAATTATTAATTTAATTTCATGTGTCGAAATAAATGGAATTTCAAAAATATTGTTTGCAAATTTTTCGTCAAGCTTTTTTTGTAATTTTACAAATGTGTTTGGTGAAAAATCGGTTAATTTAACTAAGGATGAAATATTCACAAAATATGTATTCATTTCATTAATAATGCGCAAGTCTGTTGTTAGAATTTCAGAGTTTTTCTTTAACGTACGCGGAAGCTGAACAGTTCTAGATTGGTTTAAATTTGAAATATATTTAAGATTTTTCCATAAGTATTTGACGTCTTTATTCTCCTGAATTGCTTTGTTGAAAAAATTTCTTTTATGTCTTTTTATTATAGCCGTTACCTTATTTCTAAGTATTTTATACTGTTCAAAGTTACCATCCTGATGGAATTTATTGCGTTGAAAAATCATGGACTTAATTTCATCACAAAACCAACCTGGTTGTGTGTCATATTTAATTTGCTTAGTTTTCACTGGTGCTATATCAGATAATACTGTATTAAGTATGTGGTAAAGCAAATTCAGCGCCTCATTTGGATCGCTCAATATCTCAACAGTATGTATTGACAATTGGAGAATTCTTTCTTTGAATACGCTTATATCAAACTGTTTAAAAGATCTGTACTGCATATACTTATGCAAACTTTTTGAAAGCGACATGGTGCTCGTATGTGTAAAACTTATCGGATAATGATCGCTAAGCGACAGCGGTGAAACAAATACTTCATTACTACATAATCAAGAATTATTGCACTTTAATTATAGAAATTACCTAAAATTGGTCTTGTCAGCTCAATAACTTTAGAAGCCTTTATCCAATCATCACTTAACTTTGATCAGAATATGTACTGGCATTATATCTCGGACAAGTTCGATAACTAGCCATATCGCTTTAGTCAATAGAGAGTTATAGCTCTTTAATTATAGAAATTACCTAAAATTGGTATTGTCAGCTCAATAACTTTAGGAGCCTTTGTCTAATCATCACCAAATTTGGTCAGAATGTGTATTGGCGTAATAACTCGGACAAGTTCGATAACTAACCATATTGCTCTAGTCGATAGAGAGTTATTGCCCTTTAATTATAGAAATTACCTAAAATTGGTCTTGTCAGCTTAATGACTTGTGAAGCCTTTATCCGATCATCACCAAATTTAGACAATATGTTGATGGGCAGAATATCTTGGTCAGGTTTGATAACTTACAACGTTATCTTAGTCACTACAAAATTATGTCCTTCGAAATGGCCAAAACTGTACTAACAGTGTCTGCTCTCTAGGTTTGACTGATGTACAACCAATTATCACTATACTTGGTCTCAAAAAAACAGGACGGGCGTATTTTGTGACATTTGGCGCTCTTGTTTAATTTGGAAAATATCTTTAAAACTTCTGGATGAAATTTAATAAAACAATCAGAGGGAGTGCAGTGTACATTAACCATAACTATATTTAAGCTTACTACAGTGTTATTGCCCTTTCTTACTTTGTTCTTGTACGTAGAATAACTTTAAAACTACTTTAAAACATAGACAAACAACTATAGTGGAACCGATGAAAATCTTCAAAAACAATCTGATCAGAAAAATCATGAAACGTAAAACATTCTATTTCTCTGATTTAAAAATAATTAGGTATCAATTGTGTCTGTGACTCTCTTATTTGCCTACAAAGGTAATTATATTTTGTTTATTGAAAATCTTTTGGTCTAAAGGTACTGATTTGATTACTATTCAATTAAATTCACAGGAATGTTCCCTTTGTGACCCTATACATAGAGTGTTCTAAATAGTTTGTTCGGTTACCAAACATGGCCCATAGCGGTTTGGACTAGTTCCATGTATATGCCTTTAGTACAGATTCCCTATAGTTGTGATATTTGTCAATATTGAAGCACAACTATGGGTTATTAATAAAGACAAGATTATACGTAGCTAAAAGAATCCATTGTTTATATTTTCCCCTTTTTACTTCTTTTCTAGATGAATGAAAATATAAACAATTCTTAACCATACTGAAGAAAGGGAAAGATGGACAAAATCCATATGAATAACAGAAGATGATGCATAAAGAGAAGGAAGTCCCATCTGAAATAACCAAACAGAAGATGGCCTATACATATCATACGATTCCTTTTAAATGTGATTATTGTGAATACACATATATTTCGAAAAGTGGTTTGACAAACCATATGAGAATACATACGGGAGAAAAACCTTATAAATGTGATATTTGTGAAGGTGTATTTAAACTGAAAGGTCATTTGACCCGTCACCTTAGAATACATACAGGTGAGAAACCATATAAGTGTGATGTTTGCGAATTTGCAAGTACATACATTGGTACTTTAAAAAGACATAAGATGATACATACAGGTGAAAAACCTTATAAATGTAATGTTTGTGAATATGCAAGTAAAGTAAAGTTGAGTTTAATTATACACAAGAAAAGACATGATAAACCGTATTTATGTGATATTTGTGGATCTGCATTCTATCAAAAGGCATATTTTCTTTCTCATATGAAAATACACAAAAGTGACAAATCATATAAATGTGATGATTGTGAATATGAAAGCACAGCGCAAAGTAATTTAATCAATCACAATAAAATACAACATCGTCGTAAAGCTTACAAATGTGATATTTGTGGTAATGCAAGCAAAGGGAAATGTACCTTAGTCGAGCACAAGGAAATAGGCACTGGAGAGAAACCTTATAAATGTGATGTTTGTGAATATGCATGTATAGAAAAAACACGTTTAATTAATCACAAGAGAACCCGTACTTGTGATAAACCTTATGTATGTGATGTTTGTGGATATCAGATAAGTAATTTTGAAGAACACAGGAGAACACATACTGGAGAAAAACCTTATATTTGTGATATATGTGGACATACATGCAATCGGAAAGGCAGTTTAGATAAACACATAAGAAATATTCATGGTATGAATGTTTATAAATGTGATGTTGGTGAATGTAAAATCATTACTACTGGAGGAAAACCCTACAAAGGAAGATGCAAAGTGGAGAAAAACAGTATGAATATAATGTATGAAGGGATGGAACTCCAATCTCAGATATACGTACGCAAGAAAAAATATGTGATACCTTACAAATGTGATATTTGTGAATACACAAGTAGATGGAAAGGTGATTTTATTAGGCACAAGAGGATACACACTGAAGAGAAACTCTTAAAATGTGATGTTTGTAAATATACAAGTAAATCGAAAGAAGGTTTGATCAATCACAATATAATACACACTGGGGAGAAACCTTATAAATGTGACGTTTGTGAATATACAAGTAAACGGAAACGTGATATAACTAGACACAATAGAATACATACTGAAAAGAAACCCTTAAGATGTGATGTTTCTAAATATACAAGTAAATCGAAAGAAGGTTTGATCAAACACAATATAATACACGCTGGAGAGAAACCTTATAAATGTGACGTTTGTGAATATACAAGTAAACGGAAAGGTGATATAATTAGACACAATAGAATACATACTGAAGAAAAACCCTTTAAATGTGATGTTTGTGAATACACAAGTAAATGGAAAGAAGGTTTGATCAAACACAATAGAATACATACTGGAGAGAAACCTTATACATGTGACGTTTGTGAATATGCATGTAATGATCGAGGACGTTTGATGGCACACATGGTAACACATACTGGCAAGAAACCTTATAACTGTGATGTTTGTGAATTTTCAAGTGCAAGCAGTACTTCTTTAAGACGACATAAGAAAATACATACAGATGAAAAACTTTATAAATGTGATATTTGTGAATATGCATGTATTCGGAAAGGCCAGTTAATCCAACACATGAGAAAACATACTGGCTTGAAACCTTACAAATGAGGTATTTGTGAATATGCAACTGCCTATACAATTTCTTTAAAACAACATTAGAGAAAGCATACAAGTTAGAAACTCTGCACATGGGATATTTTTGATAATGGTTTTAATCAAGAAAGGAAATTAGATCAGACACATAAGAGTGTTGTCTGGAATGAATTTTCTTTAAAAAGACATTAGAGGACACATACAAGTGAGCAACCTTATAAATCTGATATTTGTTGATATGCATTTCAAACATTAGAATAACTTATAAATGGGATGCTTGTGAATATGAATGGATGCAGAAATGCAACTTAATTACAAACAAGATTATTGTGGTTATTTATATAAAAATAAACGATATTTTGATATGTTTACATATGAGAAAACAAACAGTTGAGATACCATATTATTAACCCTTTCCCACATACAACAAATTTACTGAAAAACGAAAATGTCTACTCAATTTCAAAATATGGAAAATCTCCATGTATAATTACTAAAAGAGCTGAAAACATCTAACAAAAGGAGAAATTTGCTCAAAACAAGCAATTTCTCCTTTTGTCACGATGTTTTCAAACGTTATCTGCTGCAGAGGCGTTAAAATGTGTCCATATGTGGGAAAGGGTTAATGTGACGATTGTGGGTATGGCTTATACAAATATTCACATTTCTGATTTTTAGCTCGCCTGTGCACTATTGTGAGCTATTGTGATCACATTTTGTCCGTAGCGCGTCGTCAACGTTTGCCCTTGTTAACTCTACAGGCTTCATTTTGCATCCGATCTTCATTAAAGTTAATCAAAACATTTATCTCCATCGAATGTTGTACAAGTTCGAAACTGGGCCTTATGAGGTCGAAAACAAGGTCACTAGGTCAAATTGAAGGACAATCTTGTTAACACTCTGGAGGCCACATTTTTTAACTAGAGCATGTTGAAACTTTATCAGAATGTTTGTCTTGATGATATGTAAGTCGAGTTCGAACATGGGTCATATTGGACATTTTGGCAGAACGTTTGTCTTAAAGATATCTAGGTCAAGTTCGAATATGGGTCTTATTGGGTCAAAAACTAGGTCACTAGGCCAAATTAAAGGATCTTTTTAAATCTGTAGAAGACACATTTTTTGGCTACAGCAGCTTTACATTTAATCAGAATGATTATCTAAATGATATCCAAGGCAATTTCGAATATGGGTCATGTTGGGTCAAAAACTAGGTCACTAGGCTTAATTGAAGGAAAATCTTGTTAATTAATACTTTTGATGTCGCAATTTTTGTTTGAATTATATCTAGGTCAAATTCGAATATTTGTCATTTTGGGTCAGAAACTAGCTCAATAAAGGAAAATATTGTTCAAACTCCGGAGGCCGCATTTTAACTTGGAGGAAGTTGAAACTTTGTCAGAATGTTGTCTTAATGATATCTAGTCCATGTTGGAATATGGGTCATATCAGGTAAACAAATATAGATATAGATCACTAGGCCTAATAAAGGAAAATCTTGTTAACACTGTGGAGGTTGCATTCAGAATAATTGTCTTGATTTGCTTTGCATCGCAGTACATTGTATAATTCACGTGAGCAAACTAGGGCCATCATGGACCTCTTGTTTTAAGAAAAAATATGAACTTTTGTTGTCACTAGATCTTCGTCCTTGTTTGCTTGGGTAATGTTTTGTGTTTCGGTCACTTACATGGAAACTATCAAAGTTATCACTTTAAAACTTAGAACACTTGTTCATCTTATACCTTTCTTCAAATTGTTTGTTACAGATGCCGAGTGTGATCTGTTTTGTTTTTAGGTAAAAACATAAATTTTGATAGATTTTGGAGGATTTAGAAAATTTGACATAGCTTCTTCATTTTTTGACAGATTTTGAAAATTGTTCACAAACAATTGATAGATAATGTACTTTAACATGTATGAGCATGTAATTAGAAAGTTTGTTTAGCCACATATAACAAACTACGTACTGTTGAGAAACCTTCTGAACGTGATGCATGTGAAATTGGATGTAATTTTCCACCCCACTTATCCCTCAAAAACGTGTCTATGATTTTCTTTTATGATATATATATTCTTATATTTGATAGTATCAAATGTAAGAAAAAATATATGATAAAAGAAAATGTTAAAAAAAAAAAAAACCTATACATCTCATTGAACTACAATATCAATGTGTGGCTTTGAATATATTTCTAAAGATAATATAATTTACATATTTAAGCACATTTAAGTAAAAAAAAACATCATTCGCATTGTTGGGAGCTTAATCAAGAAATTCTGGAAAGTCATTGGTCGATGAAGTGGCCGCTGTGATATAATTGAAGTACAGAGCATAATTCAAAACCAAGCTTTACTACTACATGTACAATTTAGGAACAGTTATAGGTATATAATTTGTTTTGTTTTAAAATATAATGAGATCATGTTCGTTTGTGTTTTTAGATTGTCATTAAATTTCATCTAAACGTGTTACATATGTAATATAATATGAATGTATATTGATTAGTGGTATAATAAAGAGTGTTTCAATATAGCTTTATGAATTTTCAAATGTCTTCTGTTCCAGTTACCGTTTACTG
This sequence comes from Serripes groenlandicus, assembly GCA_031761405.1. Taxonomy (NCBI): domain Eukaryota; kingdom Metazoa; phylum Mollusca; class Bivalvia; order Cardiida; family Cardiidae; genus Serripes; species Serripes groenlandicus. Next base: position 54,642,768 of record JASEVX010000012.1, on the reverse strand, counting down.
GCATAAAAACTTAATTGACTGAGCCTTTGTTTGCACGACGCTTTAACAATTGTTTAGCTTGTCTGTTTCAGACAGATAAGCTAATGTCATAGCTTCCTCGGCATCTGTCGTCGTCGTCGTCGTCTTGTGTCCTATATTTGGTTAAGTTATTTGTCCATATTTCCTCACTACCCATTCAATGTAGAGCTTTTGAACTTAACATAGTTGTCTGACATCATAGTAGCAACAACAGGGAAAAGTGCCATTTTGTCAAACTTATGCCCCTTTGAAAATGTTGGTAAAGTACTTTGTTAAATTCCACTTTTTAGCTTACCTATGCACGAAGTGCAAGGTTAGCTATTGTGATCACATTTTGTCCGGCGTCCGTCCGTCGTGCGTCGTCTGTCGTGCGTCGTCAACATTTGCCCTTGTTAACACTCTACAGGCTACATTTTGCATCCGATCTTCAAGAAAGTTTATCAAAACATTCATCTCCATCAACTATTAGACAAGTTCATGTTGGGTCAAAAGGTAGGTCACTAGGTCAAATTGAAGGCAAATCATGTTAACACTGCAGAGGCCGCAATTTTTGATTCAGCAGTTTGAAATGTTATCAGAATGTTTGTCTTAAAAATATCTATGTCAAGTTCGAATATGGGTCATATTGGGTAAGAAACTAGATCACTGGGCCTAATTGAAGGGACATCTTGTTAACACTGTAGAAGCTGCATTTTTCGGTTCAGCAGCTTGAAGTTTGGTCAGAATGTTGAGCTGAATGATAGGCCAAGCTAAACTATGGGTCATGCCAAATTGAAGGGAAATCTTGTTAACACTCTAGAGGCATTTTCAACTTGAGCATGTTGTAACTTTCTCAGAATGTTTGTTTTGATGATTTATAGGTCAAGTTTGAATATGGGTCACACAGGGTCAGAAACTAGGTCACTAGGCCATATTGAAAGAAAATCTTGTTAACTCTGTAGAAGCCACTTTTTTTGCTACAGCAGCTTGAAATTTGGTGAGAATATTTATCTAAATGATATATAGGTCAAGTTCGAATAAGGGTCATGCCGGATTAAAAACTATGCCAAATTGAAGGGAAATCTTGTTAACACTCTGGATACTGCGTTTTAAGGTTGAGCATGTTGAAACTTTATCAGAATGTTTGTCTTGATGATATGTAAGCCAAGTTCGAACATGGGTCAAAAGTCGGTCACTAGGTCAAATTGAAGGAAAATCTTGTCAACACTCTAGAGGCCGCATTTTTTGCTTCAACAGTTTGAAATTTTGTCAATGTTTATCTAAATGATATCTAAGCTAAGTTCGAAATTGAAGGAAAATCTTTAAATGCCACATTTTTTTGCTTCGGCAGCTTGAAATTTTGACAGAATGTTTGTCTGAATTATATCTAGGTCAAGTTCGAATATGGGTCATTTTGGGACAGAAACCAGGTCAATAAAGGAACATTTTGTACAAACTCCGGAGTCCACATTTTTACTTTGGAAAAATATGGGTCATATCAAGTAAAAAAATATTCATCACTAGGCCAAATGAAGGAAAATCTTGTTAGCACTGGATGTTGCGTTCAGAATAGTTGTCTTGATGTGTTTTGCATTGCAGTACATTGTATAATTCAGATGAGCGAACTAGGGCCATCATGGCCCTCTTGTTCCAAGAAACCATTCACGGTAAAGATTTGAAACTTAAAATGGATGTCTTATATCATAGAAGCATCAACAGGTGCAAGTTCAATAACATTCTACTGAATTTTGTCAAACTTATGCCCCTTTTTAAATCAGAGTTTTGGTTGCATAATGCCTGCACGACACTTATCCTTTAAAAACAGATTTGGGATACAAATTCATTAAGAACCCTTTAAGAATTCAAGACTGAAACAGACACCTTTAAAAAAATATTGAAAATCTGTTGAAATCTCTTTTAATCCTTGTATTCTGCTGAAATTATGTGGCAAAACGAGAAATTGCACAGTATGAGCAATATTTATTTTAGAAATAAATTATTTTAAAAGGAGTCTGTATTATTGGCTCCAGAAGTGCAAATTTGTCGCAAACTTTTACTTTTACTCATTTGGCGAGAGTGATGGCGCAAGAAAAGGATTGTCCAGGGTTAACCCTGTATCTCCTTGAAACTTGAAAGTTTTGTTCACTAGCAAATTTGCAATACGATGAAGGAATACTAATACAAGTTACAGAACCCTGCCATGTATTTTGACTGGATTATTGCTCTTCTTAACTTGGACAATTTAAAACTCACTAAGTATACACAATATTTTGTTATGAGTTGACATAATGTAACTAAATTGTGTTTGCTTGTAACTATTTAAGAAGATATTAAATGCGATTGTGTTTTTGAACTCCTTGTGTCAAGGTCACTGTTACTGAAAATGGATAAAAGGTAATATATTCAATATATTTAGTTATAGTTGACATAATGTACTAAATTTTGTTTTGTATTAAGCATTTAAGATGTTCAATTGGATTGTGTTGGGGTTCCTAAGGTCTAGGTCACTGTTACTAATATATAACAACTAATTTCTCGCTTTGATTATAAGCGGTCGAGCGTCAGGCACCAGCAGGCCGTCCTCTTGTTAGTTATATAACGGCGTTTCCTGGTTAAGTTACCAGTACTGCTGGTCCGTTTATCCTTACACCAGCGATACTGTTTTTAGCTCACCTGGGCATGAAGTGCGAGCCGAGCTAATGTGATCGCTCTTCGACCGGCCGTCAGTCCGTCCATTCACTTTTTGCTACAAACGACTTTTTCACCTTAACCAATAGATTGATCTCATAATAATGTAACAGGAATCGTTCTTTAGGTGGTCCTCTTTCAAAGTTGTTAAAATAATTCAAGTCCATGTAGATCTTTGGTTACTGTAGCATCGGAAAAGGGGAATATTGCCAACATCTTCGTCTGAGAATAGAAGGCCCATGCCTTTGATATTTGGTATGTTATCTAATGGACCCCTACCAAGATTGTTCAAATTATAGCCCTGGGGTCAAAAATGACGCCTCCCTAGGGCTATAAATTAAAAAAAATAATAGAGGTCCACTATATGATGCTACATACCAAATATCACAGGCCCAGGCCTTTGATATTTGGTATGTAGCATCATCCCGTTGACCTCTACCAAAATTGTTCAAATTATAGACCTAGGGTACAACAATTGTTCAAATGATAGCCCTAGGGAGGGGTATTTTTTTACCCCAGGGCTATAATTTGAACAATCTAGGTAGAGGTCTACTATATGATGCTACATACCAAATATCAAAGGCCCAGGCATTTGATATTTGGTATGTAGCATCATCCTGTGGACCTCTACCAAAATTGTTCAAATTATAGCCATAGGGTACAAAAATAATCCCTCCCCGAGGTCACTTGTTTTACATATAGACTCATATAGGGGAAAAAACTCTGAAAATCTTCTTATCTAAAAGTAGAATGCCCAAGCCATTGGTATTTGGTATGTAGCATCATCTAGTGGACCTCTACCAAGATTGATCAAATTTTAGCCCTGGGGTCAAAAATGAACCCTCCCTGTTGGTCACTTGTTTTACATAGACTCATATAGGGGAAAACGCTTTAAAAATCTTCCTGTCTAAAAGTAGAAGTCCCATGCCTTTCATATTTGGTATGTAGCTTCATCTATTGGACCTCTAGTAAGCTTGTTCAAATTATATCCCTGGGGTCAAAAATGACTCCACTTGGGGATCACTTGTTTTACGAAAACTTGTTTGAAAGTTGAATATTCAGGCTTTCGATAATTGGTATGTAGCTTCATATAATTGACCTCTACCAAGATTGTTCAAATTATAGCCCTGGGGTCAAAGATTTCCCCATCCCGGGGGTAACTTGTTTAACATAGACTCATATTAGGAAAACACTTTACTTAGATTGTTCAAATTATAGCCATGGGGTCTAAAATGACTTCACTTGGGGGGTCACCTGTTTTACAAAGACTAGTATAGGGAGAAATTTTAAAAATCTTCTTGTTTGCAAGTTGAATATTCAGGCTTTTGATATTTGGTATGTAGCATCATCTAGTGGACGTCTACCAAGATTGTTCAAATCTTAGCCCTGAGTTAAATGATGCACCCACCCCGGGGGTTACTTGATTTACATATACTCATACAACTTTTAAAATCTTCTTGTCTAAAAGTTGAAGGCCCAGGCCTCCGAAAGTGTCTAGCCGATTTTTAAATAATTATAATCCCAAATAACAATGTCTTTTTGGGGGGTGGGGGGGGGGGGGAGGGTATAGGAGTCACTGTGTCGGGCTGTCGGACGGTCGGAAGCCATATTTTTTCCGGCCCTTTTACTTATTAAGTTGTTGGTCATATTTTGTCCACAAACCACTGGGTAGAATTCATTAACATGTTTATGAAGCTTCTATACCAAGAGGAGATGTGCATACCCTAAAGGTCTGACAATTGCATGTTTTTTACAGAGTTATGGCCCTTTTACTTATGAAGTTGTTGGTCGGTCCGAAGCCATATCTTGTCCGGATGCCTGAAGCTACCAATACACCAAAAACAATCCATGTAAACTGACCAGTTTCAGTCCTTAATTGTCACACTTTATAAGCGTTTCTCATGTAGAACACTATATATCATTGAAAAGAGTTGCCTCCTAACAATCCAAAGAAAATGTGGGGTTATGCATTATGCAAGAAAGAACTTGCCAGGCGAAAATGATTACCGTCATTTTGGACCAAATCAGGCCCGGACAAAACCGGTGTTTATCATTCTCTACTTTCACTTTCAAACAAGGTCAAAATACTAAATGTGATCAAATCAATCATTTCCAGCGCATCCTATACACATTCACAATGCATATAAACTCAATGTCATATATTCAATACATTCTGGTGATGGTATACACTAATTTCAACGCAAACATTTTTGTTAGGGACTATAGTACTATATATAGTAGATCAGCAAGTCAGCGGATGTATTTAGCGTAATTTGACCTAAATGGCATCGTAGATTAAGCGACATTCGTACGGAAAATGCATCTCGTGGAAGGCCGCATTACAAGCGATTAATTGGTTTCTAGACTAATTACAGGGATGTATTGTAACCTATAAACACACGTGCTCTTGAAACATTCTTGTATCGTTCCGTCGATTTCATCTGGCAAAGTGTTTTGATAGGCGGCATTCCTAAGTGTACACATAATTGTATAGCTGTTCTGCGTGCCACTTCTTCGTCTGACGTCGACATTTTCTGTTTAACACAATTAAACAAAATCTGCGGTGATTTGATACAGTGTGTGTATACCACGTGACTTATACGTCACAAATGCTACGGCGATCTACAATATTTTACTTCGGTTAAGAAGTAAAAACAAAGGTAACTTTTTTATTTCTTCATCATTTTTAGCTCTACTGGCCAAAGGCCAGAAGGGCTTATGTCGTGGCGATTTGTCCGTCGTCCGTGCGTGCGTGCGTGCGTGCGTCCGTCCGTCCGTAAACAATTTCTTGTTAACACGATACAGTCTTCACTTTTGATTGTATCTCAACCAAACTTATACAGTAGTTAGATATCCATGAGAGCTCGGTTCCTTTCGAAAACCAGCCAGATCCGCCCATGCATGACTGGATTATGGCCCTTGAAATGGTCAAAATTGCTATAAAAGAGCTTGTTAACACGATACAGTCTTCACTTTTGATTGTATCTCAACCAAACTTATACAGTAGTTAGATATCCATGAGAGCTCGGTTCCTTTCGAAAACCAGCCAGATCCGCCCATGCATGACTGGATTATGGCCCTTGAAATGGTCAAAATTGCTATAAAAGAGCTTGTTAACACGATACAGTCTTCACTTTTGATTGTATCTCAACCAAACTTATACAGTAGTTAGATATCCATGAGAGCTCAGGTCATATCGAAAACCAGCCAGATCCGCTCATGCATGACTGGATTATGGCCCTTTGAAATGGTCAAAATTGCTATAAAAGAGCTTGTTAACACGATACAGTCTTCACTTTTGATTGTATCTCAACCAAACTTATACAGTAGTTAGATATTCATGAGAGCTCAGTTCCTTTCGAAAACCAGCCAGATCTGCCCATGCATGACTGGATTATGGCCCTTGAAATGGTCAAAATTGCTATAAAAGAGCTTGTTAACACGATACAGTCTTCACTTTTGATTGTATCTCAACCAAACTTATACAGTAGTTAGATATCCATGAGAGCTCACGTCATATCGAAAACCAGCCAGATCTGCCCATGCATGACTGGATTATGGCCCTTGAAATGGTCAAAATTGCTATAAAAGAACTTGTTCACACAATACAGTCTTCACTTTTGATTGTATCTCAACCAAACTTATACAGTAGTTAGATATCCATGAGAGCTCGGTTCCTTTCGAAAACCAGCCATACGCTCATGCATGACTGGATTATGGCCCTTTGAAATGGTCAAAATTGCTATAAAAGAGCTTGTTAACACGATACAGTCTTCACTTTTGATTGTATCTCAACCAAACTTATACAGAAGTTAGATATCCATGAGAGCTCGGTTCCTTTCGTAAACCAGCCAGATCCGCCCATGCAAGACTGGATTATGGCCCTTGAAATTGTTCAAATTGCTATAATTGAGCATGTGAACACAATAGAGGCTCTATTTACTATCTGATCTTCACCAAACTTAGATAGTAGTTAAATATTGATGAGAGCTTGGTTCCTTTGAAAACCAGTCAGATCCGCCAAGACTGGATTATGGCCCATGAAATTGTAAAAATTGCTATAATACAGCTTGTGAACACAAAAGAGCCTCCTCCATTCACTATCCGATCTTCACCATACATACATGCTCTGGATTGAAAATGACCAAAGAACCATACCAGTAGAGCATAGGCCCTTATGGGCCTCTTGTTAATGAAACATGGCGCAGTCTATGCCACTTACAGAGCCCTATCTCCGGTTTTTAGCGGAGTTTGATTATGCTCAGTTCACACCAACGGCGAATGCCGCGCTTTAAATCGGCGAGCAAAGCGCCATCATTTTTGTTTACTTTTCCAAAAATATCACGATCTCCTAAGTAATGTTACGCTCTGATAAGCTCTGATACGAATTGGTTACGCTTTGGGGGACGAATTATTTCCCGATTTGATCAGGCCTTGTTACGCTTTGTTACACTTTAAATCACGCTTTGATAAGCTTTATTACGCTTTGATGCGATTATGACGCATTAAATCACGCTCTGATACGATTCTCAAGCTCTGTTGTGCATTGTTAAGCTGTGTTACGCATTGGAAAATTTCGAGATCGCCGATTTCATGCCGCTTTTGATCCAGAGCAGATCCACAAAATCATTGCATCTTTGACTCCACAACACGATGGCAGAACTACAAGATCCAGAAGTTCCAGATGTACCAGATCATAATATATCTGAAGCAATGAGTACCTATGGTGTTCGTAGTCACGTATGAGTGGTACTCAAGTCGCAGCGCTGGAGACAGAGCTTGGGTATCGTAGGAGAGCGTGAGCGAGCGTGAGGAAGCTTGCCAAGCGTAACAAAGCCTAACAAAGCGTGCCAATCCTTGATCAAAGCGTCTCAATTCGTGGGAAAGCGTAACAAAGCGTGTCAGATCTTCATGCCAGATCGTAGCAAATCTTGAGACATCTTAACAAAGCGTGTCAAGTGGTGACACTTAAGCTTTCCTACGCTTTGAGTCAAGCTTTGCTGAACTTTGTTACGCTTTGTTAAGCTTTGATACGCTCTCGGCGCTTTAATCAATTCGTGACAGAGCGCCGCAAATTTTTAAACAGTTCAAAAAAATTGGCGCTCTTGCCGAATGTCCCGCTTTGCTCAAAGCTTTCCAACGATCTATTACGACCCTGACGCTTTAGTCGAACTTTGTTACGCTTTGGTGCCGCTTTGCTCGCCGCTTTAAAGCGCCATCAAAGCGCCGTTGGTGTGAACTGAGCATTAGTAATTTAGTTTCTTCAAACACTTTGATGAACCTTTTCTCAAAATTTATTAAGATCGCCGACAACCGGAGCATTATCAAAACTGGATTTTGAGAACAGGTTCGTCGAAGTATTTGAAAAAACTAGACCACCAATCAATCTCCTGTAAACACCCGGAGATAGGACATTGTAAGCGGCGTAGACTGCACCATGTGTCATTAAAAAGGGTAAAGAAATAACAAAGTTACCATTTTTTTTTACTTCTAATCAAGATCAATTATTGCTGTCTGACGACGCAAATATGACGTCAAAAGTCACGTGGTATACACACACTGTGATAGTATCGTGCTAATCTATGGAAGGGTATTAACGCATAAATTGCATCTTTCCTTCGTACATTACAACTTGCATTCGTACATTTACATCTTGCATTCGTACATTCACATCTTGCTTTGTGACATTCACATCTTGCTTTGTGACATTCACATCTTGCTTTGTGACTTGCACATCATGCTTTGTACATCTTGCGTTGTGACTTGCACATCTTGCTTTGTACATCTTGCGTTGTGGCTTGCACATCATGCTTTGTACATCTTGCGTTGTGACATGCACATCTTGCTTTGTACATCTTACGTTGTGACATGCACTTCTTGCTTTGTACATCTTGCGTTGTGACATGCACATCTTGCTTTGTGACATTCACATCTTGCTTTGTGACTTGCACATCATGCTTTGTACATCTTGCGTTGTGACATGCACATCTTGCTGTGTACATCTTGCTTTGTGACATGCACATCTTGCTTTATGTCTTGCTATGTGATATGCACATATTGCAATAAATATTGTCTGTTATTCTCGTTATTTAACACCATCAATTAATATTAATTTGATGAGATGAATTCATGTTTATATTCTAATTTCAATAACGCCTTCCTCTTTACGAATGACAAATGTCAGTGTGCATAGCAGTAACAATGACGAATAGCCGAATGTAGAAAGCCGAATGTAAACAGCATAATACAGAAGGCATAATACGATGCGACACCTGGTGTAATAATAACGCGACAACCAAATTATGCTAACAAGTGGCGCTACGTGTGTGTTGTCGCCAATTTCCGTAAATGACTCTCAAATATACTTTGAAGATACACATAAGTTGCGTCCCTTTATAATAAATTTTCGAAGGATCGAAGGTTAGTACACAATATGAAAAACTATATAGTAACGCTTTTTATAGAAAATTCATATATAGGCCTAATGTATTATGCATATAAAGCATATAACTATACGCAGATGTTCCTTAGGAGACCCTCTACCAAGTTTGTTCAAATTTGTTGGATCCGTGAAAAAACATGGCTGCCAAGGGCGGGGCTAGTTTTCCTTATATGTCTATAGTGAAAACTTAAAAAATCTTCTTCCCCAAAACTATTGGTTGTATTTCTAAATATTTTGGCGTAGATGTTCCTTAGGAGACCCTCTACCAAGCTTGTTCAAATTGTTTGGATCCGTGAAAAAGCATGGCTGCCAAGGGCGGGGCTAGTTTTCCTTATATGTCTATAGTGAATCTTCTTCCCCAAAACTATTGGTTATATTTCAAAATATTTTGGCGCAGATGTTCCTTGGGAGACCCTCTACCAAGATTGTTCAAATTTGTTGGATCCGTGAAAAAACATGGCTGCTAAGGGCAGGGCTAGTTTTCCTTATATGTCTAAATTGAAAACTTAAAAAATCTTCTCCTTCAAAACAACTGGCTGAATTTCAAAATGTTTTGGCATAGATGTTCCTCTACCAAGATTGTTCAAATTATTTGGATCCGTAAAAAAACATGGCTGCCAGGGGCCGGGCTAGTTTTTCTATATTTATATTCATTAATGCAATTCTACTAATGAATAAAATCAACTAGCCCTAAGGTGAGCGATCCAGGGCCATCATGGCCCTCTTGTTTTTCAAGTTATCACCTGGACATGCTTTGATCTACCGACAGATGGGCGGCTGACCTACAAGTGCAAAACAATATAAGCCCTCTAATTCAAAGGAGGCCATAATGAGTAAATTTTGTTATATGTTTTTTATGTTCTGTTCTATGACATGTTCTATTATTTGTTTACAGTTAGACGATGAATCGCCTATCTGGCGAAGAATTTGAAATAAGGCTAAAACATTAAATAAATGCATCATGCCATCAAGCGAAATGTTCAAGGACGATCCTAATGTCAGATAACCGAATATTATATTGAATGTATGAACGCAAAATGTAAATGTACGGAAGCAAGATGTGCATGTCACAACGCAAGATGTACAAAGCATGATGTGCAAGTCACAAAGCAAGATGTGAATGTCACAAAGCAAGATGTGCATGTCACAACGCAAGATGTACAAAGCAAGATGTGCATGTCACAACGCAAGATGTACAAAGCAAGATGTGCATGTCACAACGCAAGATGTACAAAGCATGATGTGCAAGTCACAACGCAAGATGTGAATGTCACAAAGCAAGATGTGAATGTCACAAAGCAAGATGTGCATGTCACAACGCAAGATGTACAAAGCAAGATGTGCATGTCACAACGCAAGATGTACAAAGCATGATGTGCAAGTCACAACGCAAGATGTGAATGTCACAAAGCAAGATGTGAATGTACGAATGCAAGATGTAAATGTACGAATGCAAGTTGTAATGTACGAAGGAAAGATGCAATTTATGCATTAATACCCTTCCATACTAATCGTCGTTAAGAATACATCAACTGTTAGAAATTCAGCGTGATGACGTCAGAATTACGCCGGTATCAGATGGTGTGACGTTTCCGAAAACAAAATCACACATCCGATTACATTATATTTCGCTGGTTAGGTTTACCCGTGTATTGACATATACATATGACTACTTAATATATCAGATATATATAAAATACGGAGCTATATATAACTCTGGATAAAGCGATAACATTTCAGGGTATTTTCATTAGGCGCCGGTAGATATAGATATAGATTCATTTTTCAGATTTCACATGGGAGAACAAGTTGTTTTCAGGATAAACTAAATGTAAATGCCTCGATTTTGACACAGTTATGCCCCTTCATGGACTTAGAAAATGTTGGTTAAAGTTTTGTATGCAAGGCTTTTTCTCACAAACAAACCACATATGCTATTACATGTACTTTGAAACTTCACACACTTATTGGACATCATCAAATGACCTTGCAAGACAAAGTCCCAAAACTCTACATCAGATTTTGAAAAAATAAAGCCCCTTTTTGGACTTAGAAATGTTGGTAACAGTTTTGCATGCAAGGCTTTTTCTTTTACAAACAACAGATGCTATTGCTTTGAAGCTTCACACACTTATTGGACATCATCGAATGGCCATGAAGGACAAGTCCCAAATCTCTACATCAGATTATGAAACAATTATGTCCCTTTTTGGACTTAAACATTTTAGTTAAAGTTTTGACTGCAAGGCTTTTTCTCACAAACCACAGATGCTATTGCTTTAAAACTTCACATACTAATTGGACAGCAGCAACTGACCTTGCAGAACAAGTCCGAAAAATCTATATCAGATCTTGACACAATTATGCCCCTTTTTGTACTTAGAAGTTTTGGTTAATCGTTTGGCATGCAAGGCTTTCACTCACAAACCGCAGATGCTTCACACACTTATTGGACATCATCGAATGGCCTTGCAGGACACATCTCAAGTCTCTACATCAGAGTTTGAAACAATTATGCCCCTTTTTGGACTTAAAGATTTTGGTACCACAGATGCTATTGCGTTGAAACTTTACACACGAATTGGACAGCATCAATTAACCTTTCAGAACAAGTCCTAAAACTCTATATCAGATCTTGACACAATTATGCCCCTTTTTATACTTACAGTATTTGTTAAAGTTTTGCATGCAATATTCTATCATGGACGACTCTCAGTAACCACTAATGATTTTGACTTCAAACTTCATTTATGTCTTTATCGGTGTCAGACACTCAAGTTATATAGCTCCCTGTATGCAATTAGTACAAATGATGGCCCTTGTTTGACTTTGAAAGTTTTACATGCAAGGCACTATGGATCATGCGCATATCTCAGAAACCACTCTTGGGATAGCTTTGAAACTTAACACACTTAATGTCCTTCATCAAATGACCTTGTAGGACAAGTCCCAAAACTCTATATTAGATTTTGACACACTTATGCCACTTTTTGGACTTAGAAAGTTTAGTTAAAGTTTTGCATGCAAGGTACTATCATGGATATATCTCAGTAACCACTTATGATATTGACTTGAAACTTAATTCATGTCTTCAGTAGTGTCAGACAGATACGTTAGAGAACTTTTGTATGAATTTAGTACACATTATGGCCTTTATTTGACTTTGGAATGTTGGTTAAAGTTGTGCATGCATGATACAATCATGCACATACCTCAGATACCACTCAGGGATGGTTTAAAACTTCAATATAGTCTTTAAAGGTATCAAACAATCAGGTAGGTAACTCCTGACCGAATTGATTATAAATTATGCGTTGTTGAAGTTAAACATGTGGGTTAAAGTTTTGCATGCAAGGGCTTTTCTCATAAACAGCAGATGCTATTCAAGCAAGACTTATCCAACTTGATTTGTAGTACTATACAATAAAGCCACTATATCAGTAACCATTGTTTAATATAGTATCAAATGACCAAATAGTCGAGCATGATGTCCTGTTTAAGTTTGTAATTGGGCTCACAACAGGCATTTTGCATTCACCAAGCATATATGTTATGCATTAATGACCGCGGGTGCTCTTCTTGATAAAATTAAATTGTTTGCATTTTGTCACCTTTTAAAACGGATTTAGAAAGAATAATTATGAATTTACATGGTATGTAGACTACTGTTTATGTTTGAAGAAAAGTTAGAAATTACGTAATTAAGCCGTCCCGCGGGAAAACCAACATTATGGCCTCTGTATCATGTATCGACCAAGATCAGCCTTAGCAGTCCGCGCAGACTGATCCGGGCCGACATATTCCATCTCAGGGGGATAGAAGTATAGAGTAATGATTCTTGAAACAGAAAATCCACATAAAGCGAAAAGTGTCTGTCTGTGTTAGCCTGTGCGGCATGCTTAACTAGGCTTATCTTGGTCGATACTTTACGCAGAGACCATAATGATGGTTTTCTCAAGGGACGAGTATATATACAACATTTTAGAAGTAAATTAACTGTTTAGCTGTTACAGTCTTGAGCGATCCACTCTTTAAACAACATCTGTGAAATTATGATTATAATTCTGATGGCAAGTTAATATCAATTTGAGAAAAGGAGAATGCTCATGTCTTCAGCAATTTAACCCTTTTCTCAATGTTTTAAAAGTAGACTGCGGTGAATGTGTCAAATGTTGCTTTCTTTTTTGGGGATTTATCAAAAAGAACACTATTTTAAAAATTCTGACAACAAAATTTTAAAATTTGTATGTGGAATTTCAAAAATCCTGGAATTAATCCTTAATGAAAGCACCATGTATATATTTAGACTAATGGATGTCACGAATTTAACGATGACTAAATTGTTTAACTTTTGTTATGATGTTTGGTGAAAAGAAATTAATGCAGTCTTCCGGCGACATTGATGCCTTGTATCAATTTCCTCTTGTTAACATATTTGTCAGATAATGATTTATTAAGATGCAAAATATCTTTCATTCGCGAAGCCTATGACTATTTAGATCACCTGTACACGAAGTGCCCAGGGTGAGCTATTGAGATCACATTTGTTTTGGCCTCCGTCCGTCGTGCGTCGTCATCAATTGCATTGTTAACAGTCTACAGGCTACATTTTGCATCCGATCTACATGGAAGTTTTCAGAACATTCATCTCCATCAAATCTTGGGCAAGCCCGAATCCATATGAGGTCAAAACCTAGGTCACTGGGTCAAGTAGAAGGAAAATCTTGTTAACACTCTAGATGCCACCATTGAGCATGTTGAAACTTTATCAGAATGTTAGTCTTGATGATATGTGTGCAGGTCAAGGTCGAATATGGGTAATGTCGGCTCAAATAGTAGGCCACTAGGTCAATCCGTAGGAAAATCTTGTAAACACTCTTTAGGCCGCAATTTCTGCTTCATCAGTTTGAAATTAAGACAGAATGTTTGTAGGTCACTATGCCAAATTGAAGGGAAATCTTGTTAACACTCTGGATGCTGCATTTTTAACTTGAGCCTGTTGAAACTTTATCAGAATGTTTGCCTTGATGATATGTAGGCCAAGTTCGAATATTGGTCATGTCTGTTCAAAAACTAGGTCACTTGGCCAAATTGAAGGAAAATCTTGTTAACACTGTCAAAGCCGTATATTATTTCGAAAACTTCACAAGTATCATCTGCTAGGTGTTAGTTTATTATTATATATATGGATAAAAAAAGACTTAACTACCACGAAAATTCGAACAATTTTAAAAATATTCATAAATTGGTTGCTTAATCTGCAGCTCTTGTGATAGCTAAAAGCTGTTAAAAATCAGACTCCCCTCGTTTTTAGAAATATATTATTTTTCATGTTTCTTTTTCTTTTCATAAACATTTAAAGTATTCTATAAATTATTTGATAGTGATTACTGTAACTTTCTAATCGATATTCCAGAAATAGCAAGTTCATAAATTTATACTGTGGCTAATGTTCGTGTAATTAAAACTTGAACGGAATTAATGTCTTCGAAAACACAAAGATGCTTCAACATGTATACATTTACTTTTATATAGAAGACATTTAAAATGTGTAATTTAAATTTTCGGGAATGGCCTTTTCTAGGATGAGAGAACTTGTGGCCAGACCCTATATATGATTGTTAAACTATCATATACATATGTATGTTTGTAAATATTACATGTTAATTTGGTAATAAAATATGTTTAAACCAATAATCATCTTTTTATTGATAGAGATTTTCCATATATATTTTTCAAAGTTGTCTTCCGTAGACTTTTCGTATGTGGGTAAGGGTTAACTTATCCGAATATTTTAGATTTCTTAATGCCGTACGAATGGCACAGTTGTATTTAAATATCACATATATACCGTTTCCTGAGACAACCAACATAATGGCCTCTACGTAATATATCGATCCAGATCAGCCTGCGCAGCCCGCACAGGCTAATCCGGGGCGACACATTCCGTCTCAGGGAGTTAGAATAATGATTCTCGAAACAGAAAATCCACATGAGGCGAAGATTGTCTGTCCGGGTTAGCCTGCGCGGCATACTTAGGCTGATCCGGGTCGATACTTTACGCAGAGTCCACAATATTAGTTTTCTCGCGGGACAGCTCATATATGCAAACAGTAAAGGTACACAGGTGAGTGTATCTGTTAATCCTTTACCGAATATTACAAATCCGAAGCAGATGACTTAGAAAATATCTTGACAAAAATGTGAACAATCTAGATGTAAATAAACATATATTGATTAAATAGATTTTGAAGTAGTGTGACAAAAGGAAGACTTACTCATTATAAGCAAGTTCTCCTAGTGTCACGCCTGTTGCAGTGACGATAACATGAGTCAGTGTTGGGGAAAGGGAACATATAAATATAAACTCAGATTTACATTTATCGTATCAAAGTCTGGATTTGAACTATTCACAAGAAAACGCCTTTATCCTTGACGTCATTCTAATGGTCTACCATATCAGCTACCTCTTCAATGGCTTTCTTTCTTTCA
Organism: Serripes groenlandicus; assembly: GCA_031761405.1. NCBI lineage: Eukaryota > Metazoa > Mollusca > Bivalvia > Cardiida > Cardiidae > Serripes > Serripes groenlandicus. Next base: position 54,627,149 of record JASEVX010000012.1, on the reverse strand, counting down.
CTTTCCATCTTCTCTTGTTTCACCACTTCCAGATGTTTTTGAAGGTCGTCATTTCTGTCTCTATACTTAGAAAACTTGGAAGCTATCACAGCGATAGGCAAAGCAATTATTATAATTCCGTCAACAGCGCATACCATCCCTATTATATAGCCCATGGGTCTAGTTGGGTGGAAATCACCATACCCTATCGTTGTCATAGTAATCAGAGCCCACCACATGGACCTAGTCGTGTCTGGAAACATGTCACTGTCCATCTCAAAGGCGAAAATCAGTCCACCGTACATTATCACCATCAGGAAGCATACACATAACAGTAGAAAAAGCTCTTTCTTACAATTCAGAAATGTCAGAAAAACAACGTTCAATGTACTACTGATCTTGTACAACTTGAAAATGAGAAGCACGCGTAATGTGTTCATGCTTTTGATCCAAAACCACACAATAGCAACAGTATCGTCAAACAGCCAGTCTTTCCTGATCTCAAACACGGTACTATAAACCATACAGAACGATAGAAATAATTTGACGACATAATGCCATTCGTGAAGGTAGCGTCCCTTGTTTTGACACACGGTGAAGTGAACACAGACCTCCAACGCGAAGAACAGCGTACACAAACAGTCCATTGTCAGCATGACGATGTGTGGATCTGTCAGCACGAGCCTCCCCATTTTGTCGTTAAATGTTGTATTTTCGTGCTGTTCCAATTTCTTCTCCATCTCGTATGGAAAGAGATACGGATCCACACGAACGGTTTTCTCTAGCCAGATGAGGTCCAGAACGACACTGATAGCTGCCATAGTAACGAATATGAAACACCAAATCTGTAACAAAAACAGCTCTATTAACTTTGACAGACTATGTATATAAGCTTGTATATAACCGTAGCCAAGACGGTACAAAAACAAGAGGAACATGATGGTTCTATATTGCTCACCTGATTTAATAGAATTTAGATAGCTTTCAATGTTCTTACTTAACACATACAAGGAAAACATGCAACGCCCCCTGGTGGCCATATGTCTATCAACATATCAGAATAATTTCAACGAGCTTGGTAGAGGTTCACCAAAAAAGCACGTGTGGCAAAATACAATTTAAATTCCCCAATACGTCTGTTCTACAGGGAATTAAATTCTTTGAACGACTTTTGAATACGGACCAGCTAGGAAATAATGCCTGCAAAATTACTTTGAAATCGAATCGGTAGGTTTGGAGAAGAATATTTGATATTTGAACGGACGAAGGATATCAAACGACGTACGACAGACGATGGATAATCACAATAGCTCACCATGAGTACTTCGAAATGAGAAAGACCGCGTAAAATGAATGGGTGTTGTATTGTATGTTGATACATCGGATTTGAATGCTCTTGTGATTGTACAGATGCATAGGCTTCTTGGTACACGAGTCAACACTCAAGTTGGTAAATCGTTAAATATTGAACAGTGTAATAGCGTTTTCATCGCATTTGCGACCAATGAACGACTTCTCGCCTTTTTCATCTTTCATTTTCCGCCTTACTATGTTACTAGGGACACTTTCTGATCACTCCAATACAGTTAGTATGCTAAGCAAAACAATAACGTCAATCCAATTATTGTTGTTTTATGTACACCCGTATTAGTAAATATTCACAAGAGATATTCATTCTCCAAGTTCCCATTATTAGATCACTTTGTGTTAATGAATAATTGAGTCCTTTCTATTACAAAAACAGTCAGACATATAAAAGCATTTTAATATAATGGGTGACGGCACAGAAAAACTGATCTCCGAAAATTCCCGAATTTCTTATCACCATTGATGGTTCAAGTGTTATAGAAGTCGTTTTAGGGGGGATAACAAGCGGGTAGCGAGAGGTCCAACCGATCTAGGAGACGAGAGTTCGAATCTCGGCTCTGTTATAGCGTATTACAGGTGTTAGAAAAGTATGGTTGCTGTTATCAGCGCCATTTGTCAGTCACCTGTCAGAAGTGTTATTCGGATCAGTTCTTTAAGAACGCTAGGAATCATGCGTATGTAAACTTGGTCGACATAATAAGGATATCATTTTGAAAACTGCGTTAACATCGGATTTTAGACTTTGGTTTGGATGACATCATTGGTATTCAGTGCAATAGGACTGTTCAAGGAGTCCATGTTCTCTCTTTGGAGTCGCAAATAACTCTTATTATACTGGATGAGTTTTAACCCTTTTCCACATACAGCAAATATGCAGCAGATGAACTCGAGACATCTGGTCAGAATATGATAAATCTCTTTAAACAAAATGCTAATCATATAACATTGAACATAGTGTGGCGATGGAGAAATTGCTCATGATGACTTTTGCCATAATGTATTTTAAACTCGTCCGCTGCAGATGCGTCAGAAACGTCTGTTTGTGTAAAAGGGTCAAACTAGAATTCCTTCATATATCGAGGGCTTGGTGTGAAACAGTTGTAGCTTAAAACCTATTATGAAATCCCTGGTTTAGGGGCGATTTTGACCCCTTTGTAAACAATACAAATCTAGAACGAGCAATGGCACCTAAATTTACATTGTTTACCAAGAAAAATGATTTAACGCTTATAAAGACTTCATGGCGAGGCGATTAACCTTGATAAAAAAAATATATATATTTACAACTGTTTCACGCCCAGCCCTCGATATAGACTTTGACCAGTTCGACGTCGTTAAGTCTACTCTCGGTATACACCCCATGATGTACGAGTTTATAAGCCCCGATGATACCATTGACTCTATCTGTGAAATGCCCAAACATAGACATGCATTAATCCCGGTGACTTTCTACCATTGTTTCAACTGTTCCTGATACAGGTGATCGGTGTAGCTCATGCTCTAATTAACAAATGAAAGTTGACCTGACGGGAACACAAGAGAGATAAATTGCTCATTATTATATAATGACGTAAGAAAAGCAACCCTATATATAGCATTTGCTCCCAATACAGACCCTGATCAGTTAATGCGTTATCTCAGTCTAATATATATCCGCTCTATTTGCCATAAGTAAATTAAGTTTTCAAGCAATTTCTGACAAACGGTGCATTTCTATCAGATATCACGGATTCGCATATTGATTTTTATGTACACCTGTCATAGGAATCCGCCGTGGTCGAGTGGTAAGCGTCCGGGAATTGGAACCGGGCGTGCCTGGTTCGATCCCCAATCGCGAGGCGACGGGCATGGTGAAGAGACATATTTCCTAGCCTAGTACTGGTTTGTTTACCCAGGGATCATAAATAAGGTAAACTGTCGCCCGTGATATAACTGAAATAATGCTGAAAACGGCGTAAAACTCAAATAAAACAAAGACTTGTCATAGTTAGTGTTCGGACAAACGGTGCATTTGTTTCAGATATCACGGATTCGCGTATTGATCTTTATGGCCCTTGTCACGGTTAGTTAGTTTCCATGCAGTACGCCTGAAATATACATGACATAACCGCGAAAGGGTTACAGAAAACCAAAAGTATGACTGACTAACCATGGCAGCTCTAGAGGATCGCGGCTCATCCAGAAAGAGCCATAGTTTGTGTCGAAATGAGGATTCGCCAGCTGTTGTTGCCTGTTCACTTTGTTGTTCATCTGGCACACCCTTATCGTTTGCAACCGTGAGGCTCAATTTCAGTATTTGTTGAATATTTTTCGATCCAAAAAAAATTTCTTCAGGGAAGGTTTTGCTTATTTTGGTTAAAACCCCCACGTCTTCGCATGTACTATAGTAGTAATTCCAACAACACGGCGCTATTAGAGACTTTGGTATTTTCCAGAATTCCATCTCTTTCCCGAAGCGAATGGCACACACATCCTGCGGAACGTGTACTTCTCCAGCACGGTGAGCGGCCAGTATATGAGGGAATAAACTTGAATCACGATCAAAACAGAAGGCATCCGTAGTTTGATCATAGTACTTAGAGTCTTTATTTAACGAGCTCAATAGACTCCCTGGTAGAGAGTTGGTGGTATCTTCTGACGTGAGGAATGTTTTACCTTCAATGTTGATTACAACGTTAAATGGATTAATGTCTTCTTCTGACTTCATTCTCACGTTACACGTTTGTGTTGATTCGTCCATTGTATTCAAGATAATTGAGCCGTCCCGCGAGAAAACCAATAGTGTGGACTCTGCGTATAGTATCGACCCGGATCAGCCTAAACATGCCGCGCAGGCTTACCCGGATAGACACTTTTCGCCTCCTGTGGATTTTCTGTTTCAGGAATCGTTACTGTATACCCTTATACCCCTGAGATGAAATGTGTCGGCCCATATCAGTTCGCGCAGGCTGATCAGGGTCGATACATTACGCAGAAGCCATAATGAGGGTTTGCTCGCGGAGCGACTCATGTATTATGTTATGATATTCTAGATAGTATCAGTTGAAGTGTGCAATGGTATACCTTGGATGTATTATGTTATGATATTCTAGATAGTATCAGTTGAAGTGTACAATGGTATACCTTGGATGTATTATGTTATGATATTCTAGATAATATCAGTTGAAGTGTACAATGGTATACCTTGGATGTATTATGTTATGATATTCTAGATAGTATCAGTTGAAGTGTACAATGGTATACCTTGGATGTATTATGTTATGATATTCTAGATAGTATCAGTTGAAGTGTACAATGGTATACCTTGGATGTATTATGTTATGATATTCTAGATAGTATCAGTTGAAGTGTGCAATGGTATACCTTGGATGTATTATGTTATGATATTCTAGATAGTATCAGTTGAAGTGTACAATGGTATACCTTGAATGTATTATGTTATGATATTCTAGATAGTATCAGTTGAAGTGTGCAATGGTATACCTTGAATGTATTATGTTATGATATTCTAGATAGTATCAGTTGAAGTGTGCAATGGTATACCTTGAATGTATTATGTTATGATATTCTAGATAGTATCAGTTGAAGTGTGCAATGGTGTACCTTGAATGCCCAACGTTAATAAAACGGACTTTCTTTCTCTTTTGACATAACACTAATAGCACTTGCGGACATATGATCCGTATTTGGAGTCTAATATGTCTCTGCGAACATTAAAGACTCGGGCGAGTCTCTGCGTAGACACACTCTTACCAGAGCCTTCACAATCCATAAGTAGTTATATAGACCTTAATGCATCTCCTGACAAAACGCTAGAAGTACAGTCGCACTAGTGTTAAGTTAATTTAACTCTAACCCTTTACCACATACAGCAAATCTGCAGCAGACAACTTTGAAAATGTCTACTAAAAAGTATGGAAGATCTCTAGAAATGTAGCTATAATTAGTTTAATTACAGAACAAAATTGAAAACATTTTGGCAGAAGGAGAAATTACTCCTTTTGTGCATTTTTTTACTTTTGTCACGATGTTTCAAAAGTCGTCTGCTTGCAGATACGTCAACATGCGTATATAGATGGGAAAATGTTAAATGAGGCCAAACTGGAGAGCTCAAATAATAGCGAAAATCTCACTAAATCACTTTAGATATATTCCTTCTTGTATCTTTCTCCAGAATGAGACACAATTAAAGATGCGTTTTGAAAGAGGGAGTTTATATATTATCTCTTACGAAATCCTAAGAGACCACAGTGAAAATTCCAGTTATCTTTCACAAATTAATATTATATAACGCTACATGTAGAATAGTGTTATCTGCTATTGAACTATAACAACGAATACACAGTGGTAAATAGTCGACAAGTATCGCTTGCAGTTGTGGAAAGAAGATGATACAATTAATCATCTAAACCATAGCAGTCGATGAAACAATATTGAAACTATTACTTTATATCCTTGCTCATAAATATATAACATTCACATGTCCATTATTGGCACAGACCACACCGCACCGATAACGCTACAGTGTTAATATATATCCATTACCATTACTGCATAAAACTTCCCTCAGCGAGCAAATAGTCTGTATTGTATGGCCCAGTAACTATGTGTGTACAAGGTATTTTTCCTTAGCAACCTTTCAGTCATTTTAGTTCTATTGTCAAACGTTTTCACTTTTTAACAATGTGGCAGCACTGTTCGGTTCAGATAAAACGGTTAAATATGGAAATATCTTTATTGTCAGTATATAGTTTAACTGTTTTGTTGACACTGTAGCAATATCATTTGTTTGTTTGAACGCCGGATGTTTGTTAGTCATATCACAGCGTTTCTTGGGTTATTTTCCCGTTCTACCGGTATTGTGTGACCCTTGTAGACCTTTCATCCGAGTGTGCTACTAGGTCTGTATAATACAAGTAAAACATTGCTGCTTCAGCAGCAAACTTACACGGCATAAATAATAACGATTTATTTAGACCTGTAATGTCACAATATGCTACGCCCTCTCTGTAAAATTGCGCGAATTCGTTCACGTGATCACACTTAACACTGTTTTCTATTTCATCGAAAAACTTCTAGCAGAATAAATTCATCTCAAAATAAGCACCTATTCAATTTATAATAATGATGGTAATCATTCGTTAAAACAGTTTATAGTTAGATTCAGGATGTAATTCCACACGTACTTTGGTTTGAACTCGTCCGGGCTTCACTACCGTGTGTCTATTGTAGTATCGGTTGTGTAATGTAATATTCTTACAGATACCAATTGCTCTGTATGAACATAAGCTTTTTAGCTTCTTTAGGCCCATTTAACAGTGTTCACTATACCGTATACAAACATCTGTGAGTTGCAGATACGTTCAAGAGACAAGAAATACCTCTTGGAAAGGACCAGTACTTGACCTCTAGTTGAGTGGGAGACACTTGGAGCACGTCATAAAAATCCAAACCCCGGGCCGGGATTTTCACCCCAGACCCCTGAATTGACAGACCAGCGTGTTTTAAAACCACTAGATCACCGGGCCACTCAGTCACTGAAGGCCAAATAACCTTTGATATAAACAAATGTTAAAAAACCCACAAGTTTCACTTCCGTGAAGATTGGTACCACTTTCGTGAAAACAATGGTAGAAAAGGTCACGTGCACCTCGATGGTAAAGATTTTAAGCCATCTTTCAATACACGTCGCTGATGCGCGATCTAATCGAGCCGACTTATTACTTAAAGCCTCAAAAGAAATCTACCTTAAATTAATAGTGGTGCATTCAAATCATTTGCTTTCGTTTCCTCTTTTGTGTTTATGGATGGGGTTGGGAAGGGTGACGGAAAGGCCGGGTCGAAACATTAATATCGGACCAGGCAGTTTTTTCTTGAATAACTGTATAACTGTTGACGAATAGGGACAGAGACAATGTCAGGATCTGGGTTCTCCAATTGACAGACACTTCATCCAAATGTCGTCTTTTTGTTAGCAGTTATAAAGCAGCCAATCCATTCAATAGATTTTGGTGAAATAAAAACCTAACACGAGTATCCTCGGTCAAGGCTTTTCCGTTCATATATCATATATTGTACAACTTGCTACTAACATCATCTAATTAGCAGTCTGACAGTTAGCAGTTATAGTTTTCCCGAAGGAAATACCGACCTTTTTAAAAATGTAACGTTTTGGCTCGTGTATTCCTAAATGAGATATGGCTTTCACATAAAGCACCATCATTCCGGTTGGCATCACCTATGAATCCGTTTGAAAATACCACGGTAGATGATAAATGATATGGTTGTATCTGCTAACAGCGAATACTCAGATGAGCATGCATGAGTGTGTGGACAGTCCAACCAAAGCCTTTAGTGTCCGCGTACATTCGGACGAGTCAATAGTACAACTTCTAGAGAAATACTAGAACCGTAGAACAGTCAAACAACCCTTTATATATGACGTAAAAGTCGGGGATGCAACAAGACATCTATTCACCTGACGCGGTCCATTGTTTGTTTCTACTGATATCAGCGTTTCTGTTTGTTTCATTGGGTTATTGCACTGTTTCGAACCATGCTCTAGCTACGACGCAGCGAATTTGAGAACTTATCTTTGGTTCCACCGATCGAACAAGCTAATAAGCACGGTTTATTATTTATAACTTACGCTCTCCCAAAGGACAACGACCGTGCCATGATGATCACGTTTTTGATATTGAATAACATTGTATCAATTCAGATCATTCTGAACATTGAAGACTTAGTTAAAGTCTGTACATCCTTACAGTTCGTATGCGTTACATCAATGTGTCTGAAAAGTAGTAAATGGAATGGCAAGTTACCATTCCTGTGTGAACGTCCATACAAGCGATGCTCCAGGAAAACCATGTGGTATAATAACTCAAACACAGGTGCTGGTTTTACAAGATATTTAATACACTGTCTGTCAGCAAAGTGAGCCGACGGCTATGCCGGTCTGAGCCGAACTAATTAAATGAGTAAGATTGCCTTCATTATATAGGGCTTCTTAACTCTTATGTTACAGTGGACACGTGTACCCATGACAGGTGGACATGTATCGTTTGACAGTTATAGTACAATAAGATACAACCTGTCATTCTGAATACTGTATACATACATGGGAATTAGCCATGTCATAAGAAATAATGTAGATATTGAACCCTTACTTAAAATTGGCATCGGCCACAATAAGGATAAGGAATGGTTAAATATCACACGTCTCTTATTACATGATTTTTTTTTTTTGAGTGAGGTAGAAATGCAACCTCTGTAGTTAAAGAACATTTTGTTATAGGTCGACTTTTGTGAGTCGTATGATAAAAAGGTAAATTCACTAAACAATTATAAAACACCTGTATACCATTGCGTACAACAATAGGAATATCATGAAATAATGTATATCCCCAGTATGCGATCGTATACAGAAATGGTGAACTAAACAACATTGGTGATATAACGAAGTAATATTTATATCACCAGATAAAACATCCGTATACCGTCGCATACAACCATGGGGATATAACGAAGAACTATATATAACCCCAGTATGCGATCGTATACGGACTGGTGGTATAATGAACTTGAATAAAAAACTACAAACACCTAATATATAGGACACTAGTATGAAAAATGTATGATGACGAAATTGAATCATAATATGTGAATTACAGTACGAGAATCATAATATGTGAATTACAGTACGGGAATCGTAATATGTGAATTACAGTACGTAAAAACAAATACGTAATATTGTAACCCTAACAATACGTTTAACATTTTTTTTATAAGAAATAAGTGTCGTTTGATCTGTTTTTGGAATCTGTAGTGCCCTTGGTAGAGGCGTAGACTGCTGTGGTTCCCCATCGGTTGGTAATCAGCACAAACCCCATGTTGAAAACCATCCAGATTAGCGTTTGCAGGTTGATTTTATCTTGGAATGTAATTTGTTCTGTAATTTACATGATATATAATTTCATATACACGATAAGTCCATGATTATGTGAATTTGTTTGTGAAGTAAGTCCGAAATAATATGGTTTGGCTCCTATGGTGTTGTCCTGGTCGGGTTAGCGACCGTATAACGCTGCTACGACAAGTAATTCCGTCTACGATTTCGTGAAAGGTAGTATCGTCTATGAATGTGTGGACATTTGAATATAGCTGTCATCCGGATCGTGTGTGGTGATTTACTGACTTAAACAGTATTCCATAGGTAGGACATGTACAAAAGAAACAGTTTAACGCAATCTAAGTTTTATAAAACAGCTCTCAATTTTTTGCTCTGAATCTAACTAGTCAATCAAACTATAATTGTTTTGATCTATTGAATATGTATTTGCAATACGAGGGTAACTATGTGAAAGTTTTAAAACCATAACAACATTTAAGGTAGTAATTATATACCAGTATATTTTATGTACATCTATTTCTATCTCTATAGCCTTAATTATTACTCGCAAGTGAAATCGGTTAACACCGTCCTTGCTAACAAAACAAGGTTATGCGCCTTATCTTAGGTAAGAATACGAACCATTTACCTATTCAAATCGTCTGTCCGTATAGAAAGCGATAGTCTCTTAACAACTTGTCCCTACTGCTTTTATGGGGGCATATTTACAAGGCTAAACCTGTCAATTCTTCAGGTGTGTGCGACTTAAACCATATACAATGAACTGATATGACCACTCTGGTCATTACACGTGTTTTTAATTCTGGACTACGTAACATTTTGTCCTTAATGCTTTTTAATAATTACTCTTAAGTAAATCACATAGGTTAACACCATGTATGTTAGGAATTTTAGGCTATTCGCCTGTTCTAACATTACAGTAAGATCATCTCTTGATCTTTTATTTATTTCAAAACGATCCACTCGCTTTATCAAGCAATCGCAATATCATTTGCGTATGTGCTGATGTGTTCTCAACAGTTTTGTATTATCCGAAATACACATTTCGAATTAAATATACTACCAACTTCAAATTTATGTTTAAACCCAATGTCTTCATATAGTATAAGTTACTTTGAAATATGCTGATCTCATGAACTCTAAGATATAAATCTTACTTAAATAACATTTACTTTGAATGAAAATCGACCAAATTATCTTCTCAAATGATTATGTTTAATTTGTGTATGCAAAGGTGCGTTTTATTGCTGCCGGGGAGTAAACAAATTGACTAAGGCCTGTCAATGACTGAACTATCCAACTAACTGATATACAAAGCTGATCGCTAGAAGTGTTGAGCTGTCAAGCAACTCATTAAAATGTCCTAATGAATTTGTTCCCCTTTCAAGATTGTGTAATAGCAAAACGAACTGATGAAATCACCTGTCATTACCAAACATATGACATTTTAAACCCTTTGCATATTAGTGAAATCTACTTGTGTTGTTATAAGCCGGAGTTTAAACGTTTGGACTTGCACTTGATTTTGAAATTGTGATCATTAACAACGGAAATTACTGGATATATATACAGAGACTAGCAACCTCGCGAAATCTCGCATTGTATGGTGAGGAATTTGCTGATCATAGTAATTGTTCTGCCTGCGCTTGATATAAATAACAACCGTCTAACAATCCCCTATTTTACTAGCAATGCCTGCTATGCAAAATATAAAGCAAGAAATGAGCATTTCAATCATCTTTGCAATTTAAATTTAATACTTCTGTATATGAAATGGCATTTGATTTGTGTACGCAAACATTTTAAGGTTTAATTGCAAATAGGCAAACCTGAATATATACTATTTTGAATTTTAAGGAATAATTTTGACGAAAAAATAGAAATTAAGGATTTAGTTAACTAATCAGTTAGATTCTGTAAAGATTGCGTAAACTGTTCTCATAGACATGACACGACAAGAAATAACAGTTAAAAAAGTCAAGTAAATTGAACCAACCTTTGATCCCTATAGTGGTACTAGTACTTCTGTTGTTCGTCCTGGTCAAGCGGCATCAAAAAGACCTCTGTGGTATAATAACTCAAACACAGGTGCTGGTTTCATAAGATATTTAATACACAGTGTGATAGGTCAGAGAGACAACGGCGAAGCCGGTCTGAGCCGAACTAACTAAATGAGTAAGATTGCCTTCATTATATAGGGCTTCTTAACTCTTATGTTACAGTGGACACGTGTACCCATGACAGGTGGACATGTATCGTTTGACAGTTATAGTACAATAAGATACAACCTGTCATACCTCTGTCGTATAATAACTCGAAACACACAACTAAGTTTACAAGATATTTAATACACAGTCTGTCAGCAAAGTGAGCCGACGGCTATGCCGGTCTGAACCGAACTAACTAAATGAGTAAGATTGCCTTCATTATATAGGGCTTCTTAACTCTTATGTTACAGTGGACACGTGTACCCATGACAGGTGGACATGTATCGTTTGACAGTTATAGTACAATAAGATACAACCTGTCATTCTGAATACTGTATACATACATGGGAATTAGCCATGTCATAAGAAATAATGTAGATATTGAACCCTTACTTAAATTGGCATCGGCCACAATAAGGATAAGGAATGGTTAAATATCACAACCATTCTTAGCGTTAGTATTGCAAATAAAGATAAAAATCTGCCTGAACAAGGATAAAATGGATACTGGTTTTTTTTTCAGAATTTCTTTGAAACCGTCTATAGCTGTGTCTTATTGGCGAATTGTTGAATAGTGTAGAACCCTACCAAGCTGCACAAATGACCTAATGTTGTTTTTCACAAAGCATCGGTCATCAAGGAAAGCAAACCATGATTAATTTATTGGGGTTTAACGTCGTTTTCAACAAATGTTCAGTCATTTCACGTTGGCCAGTTCACCTATACATGTGTTTCCTGTCTTTCTCACACCAGTCCTCCACGCAACAGTGTTTCCAAGCAAACGGCTGCTTTGCTACATAGTAAGTTCATCGGTGAAAGACGAATGACACTTGTCATATTGACTTTTGTCAAATATCGCAAAGAAAGTTGAATGGGGTTCGAACTCACAACCTCTTGATTAACAGCCGGCGTTGGTACCGACTGAGCTACCGGGGTTCGGCTAAAGCAAACTTTACCATTTCCATCGATTTAAATATCAATATATTACAATAAATAATTTAGACCACACGCTGACATTATCCCGAGTCTCCTTTCAAGGGACATACATCTCAAATCCCATTGGTTGCGTGCTAGGGGTTTTAATAGCAATGGCTACGACACAGCCGACTTTTGACGCCGTTTACAGAAATGTGTTATAACAGTTGTAGAAATCTGAAGTAAAAAAAAAAATGCTTCTTTAAAAACAATTTCCTCTTTTTCTTCGAGTAAATTTGCTTTATCTTAATATTCCAACATTCGACTTTATATATTTTGTATTCGGATAAGTATTGCCCAGTTCATATCAAGTAACAATTTCAACAAAACACAATTAATATTGAGACCGATTGATGCTTAATCTGTAGCTCTTGTGATAACTTAAAGCTGTTAAAAATCAGTTCATATCAAGTAACAATTTCAACAAAACACAATTTATATAGACAATATATCGTAGGAACCGAATGAGAAAGTAACAAGTAAGACATGCGAGTACAAAAGTGGAAAAAGTTAAAATATGCGCATCTCCTCTTGTTAATGACGCTTCTGTTAAAGTGTCATTAAATCTCAACATGTCATCGCTAAGAAATAGCCCTGACGCGAACTATCCTATGTCATTATATATAAAAGGCAATAACTCTGTAAAAGAAACATCGAACCGGAACGTGGTAATGTGTATATCTCCTCCTTTTAGTGAAGCTTCCCATAAAGTATCAATGAAATCCGATCAGTGGTTGCTGAGAAATAGCCCAGACACACTTGGTCCTATATCAAAAGGCCATTATTCTGCATAAAAAACATCCAGTCGGAATAGTGTGCTAATATGCACGTCTCCATGGGCTAGTGAAGCTTCCCATTAAGTCTCATTGAACACTAATCGAACCGGAACATGGTGATGATGCGCATATCTCCTCTTATTAGCGGAGCTTTGCTCAACTTGAAGGAGTCTATAACATGCTGTTAATGCAAAGGTATGTAGGCCCATGCGAATGAAAATGACATCATTGAAAGCAATTGTACCTCGTGTCTAGTATGATCTAGCACTTTCAAACTGACAAATCCGTGGCCTACAATTTGATACAATAATAAACAATGACACGAAAAGACACATATCATAACATTCGCCACCGAGGAATTCTTAGATCATGCTATGTATCAATACTGTGATAAGAACATTTGTTTTCGTCATGGACACGAAATAGACCCCGTACTGTTTGAAGAATTTCACCCTTAATCCCACAGAATTCATGCAACTGGTATTGTCGCCATTTTGTCATAAACTGTATAAGCTTGTATGAAGCAGTTTTGCTACATAGTGAGCCGGGCCCCGGTAGCTCAGTCGGTAGCGCCTCGGGTTGTCAATCCAGGGATTGTGTGTTCGAAGCCCAGCTCGGTCAACATTCTTTCCGACGTTAGATAAAAGTCAATGCGACAAGCATCCTTCGTCTTCCATCAATATACTAACAGTCTATTTGTAAAAGCAGACAGTTGCTTGGGGTACTGGTGTGAGAAAACCGGGAAACACATGGGTAAGTAAACTGTCCGTCTTGATATGACTGAAAAATTGTTGAAAACGGCGTTAAACCCCAATCAATCAATTGCTACATAGTGATACATGCATATCGTACAATGTAGACACAACGATTAGACTGCAATAATGTGCAGGCTAGTATTGGTCTTAATGTCTGTAAAGGTATCGAATGTTATCACTTCACTATACACATGTATACATGTAGAAGTCTCGAGTTGAAAATTGAGGAGGCTTTTTATATGCTGAAGCTTGAGTTCGTCTATTTAATGGTGCGCATATGTGATAAATCATGAAGTCAAGAATATTTCACTTTGAACACTTTATTTCATAATTAGTTAGTCATTTATGTTACCGCCAAGATAATACTAAATTATCCGTTTACATGGTGGGATATTTTCTTTGTCCATTTCTTTACATTTTGAAATCCCTAGTTTAGGGTTAATTTTGACCCCTTTGTAAACAATTGAAATTTAGGTGGCACCTAAATTTCCATTGTTTACCAAGATAATTGATTTAACGCTTATAAAGACTTTATGGTGAGGTGATTAACCTTGGTAAAAAAAAAAAAAAAATTTTAGTTATAATCGTTTCACACCAAGCCCTCGATATGTAATACAGATTTGTACACGTTGTTGGAGGGATTAATGGCTTTCATTCCGCAATGGATCCTGTTCTTATAACATTCTCAAAAATCGTCTCCTGAAAATGTGCATACAATTAAATGAAATAACTTTTGTTCCGATATTTCCCTAGAAGTCTAAAAGTAGACGACACTATAAATAGTACACAACTAAAATGTTATAAACTACTGGTCTGATGAATAGGACATACGTTTTATGTTAAGGCTGCTAAATTTTACTTAATTTAAAGAACCTGCAATTGTTTACAGAAAGAATAAACATTACAAAATAATACTTACAAATGTACATAGAACGAATTGCCCACTGCTGTACAATAAGTTATATCACAGTTTGGATATTAATGCATAAATGTAAAATACATATATACGTGTCTAGCTTCAGATGTGTGGAATCTTTCATAGCACATGAAAACCAACCTTTTCGACTTTCCAAGCAGTCAAGAACCAATTCAGATGAAGAAGATTCAGGCATGTTGAGTTCCAAATCAGAACCAAAGCAGTCTGATCAGGTTCTACCCTGTTTTCCATCTGGTCATAAACGTATCCTGTAAGCCCATTAGAAAAGGTTATGACCGAAACTGAGTACAAAAGTATGCAATTAATATGAAATCACCATTAAAGACATTATTTTCTAAACATTGAAGATCAGTTTTCATGACATTTGGCTTGTAGTATGGTTCTATATCAGATTAGATAATACAAATATTTCTTGTGCCATCAATGATCATTTCCTTTAAAAATGAAATGCTGCTTACATTTTTGGCTGTTATACTTGAAAATTAAAAGTAATTCAAAATACTGCATTTAGAATGTGTAAAGTCTTCAAAAACTACTAAAATAAACATACACAATAATACTGGTATTTGCCAATCACTTTTTTTCTAAATCAAGAAATGTACATTCTATATAAAAACTCTTCTTCTTTGTACAATATTAAGATTAGATTTAAAAAAAAAAAAAAAAAAACTCCCATTGAAAAAGTAAATATAGTTTATCTAAGTATTACAAAATTATGCACTTTTTATAAAAAGTTGTTCATGACAAATTATGTTTAGATACATGTGCCATGAATAATCATATCTAACAAATATAAGAAACATATTAAACATAAGTAACTATGTTTAACCCTTTCCCTCATATGACAATTCTGCAGCAGACGACTTTGAACATATTTTATCAAAACATAGAAAATCTCTATAATTGAATGGATAACCTATGACTAAAATTGGAAAACATTGTGGCAAAAGGAGAAATTGCACGTTTTGTGCAAATTCTTCTTTTGACACTATGTTTTCAAATAGCCGTCTGCTGCAGAGGCGTCAGAAAG
Source organism: Serripes groenlandicus (assembly GCA_031761405.1). Lineage (NCBI taxonomy): Eukaryota > Metazoa > Mollusca > Bivalvia > Cardiida > Cardiidae > Serripes > Serripes groenlandicus. Next base: position 54,611,210 of record JASEVX010000012.1, on the reverse strand, counting down.
CGTCTATATGAGGGAAAGGGTTTAATATGTCTTTAGGACTAATATATACAACAGTTCAGCATATATAAACATGTACTTTATAATTAACAACTAATAATAGAACAATAATTGCCAAATATTTAATTATTTATCAGCATGCTGCTTGTGTAGTTCTGTGAGTTTCTATTCTGGCTGGGACGTTCTTGAACCTAAAATAGGTAAGAAAAGCTTTTAACTTTTACTCTAATAAAGATAAATACAAACACATTGCTGCTTTTTTGTAGCAGATAACTATTGAAAATATTCTTGAAAGGATCAATCTCTAAAAATAAGCACTATGTTTTCAAAAAGCCATCTGCTGCGGAGGCGTCAAAAAGTGGCTATATGAGGAAATGGGCTAAATCCGTTTCCAAATTTTGATTCCAAATTTTAAACATTTCAAATGTTACTGCCGAGATGTTTTCCTGTAAGAAGACTTGAAACAAGAGGGCCAAGATGGCCCTAAATCGATCACCTAATTGATAGTAAATTAGTAGCAAATATTTAACTGCAAATATCTGGGAAAATTTTATCAGGGAGTGCAAATGAAACTGCAAAGGAGTGGACACTTCTCAAGAAACTGCTTATCAGTAAAGGCCATTTATATCTTGAAATCTAACAAGAACTTTAATAAGAATGGAATTATAAAGTTTTTGTCATTTTGCACCTTTCCTGATGCCGCCTTGCTGCCCTGTTTTTCAACGAAATCAATATGGCTTCAACAGTTCATTTAGAGGGTCACTTAAGGAACATTTCTACCAAATTATCTTGCAATCGCACAAGTAGATTATGGAGGAAAAGGATTTTAAAATTTGGGTATTTTTCTCACTTTCTGCTGCCGCAGCAACCAAAGTTATCAATGGAATTTAAATCTTTGAACAATTTTGAAAGAGGACCACCAAAGGAACATTCTTGTGATGTTTTGTGGAAATTGGTCTATTGGAATGATAGGAGTTGGTTGTCATTTGTAGCTAAAAGTTCAATTTACCCTTTTTGTGATGACGCCTGGTTGATATGATTGTGTAACCAATCAAAACGGCTTAAACAAATTAAATAGAGGATCATTACAGTAAGATTCGTATTATATTTTCTTAAAATCAGACAATCATAAAAACGGAATTTTGCCCCTTTTCTGATGCCGCCTGACTGCCATGTTTTTCGACCAATCAGTATGGCTTGAACAGTTTTTATAGAGGGTCACCCAAGGAACATTTCTACTAAATTATATTTGAATCTGACAGGCAGATTCGGAGGAGAAGATTTTTAAAGTTTGGACATTTTGTCCCCTTTCTGATGCCGCAGCAACCAAAGTTCTCATTGGAATTTTAATCTTTGAACAATTTTCAAAGAGGACCACCAAAGAAACATTCCTGTGATGTTTTGTGGAAATTGGTCTATTGGAATGGTAGGAGTTGGTTCTCATTTGTAGCTAAAAGTTCAATTTACCCCTTTTGTGATGACACCTGGTTGCTATGATTGTGTAACCAATCAAAACGGCTTAATCAAATTAAATAGAGGATCTTTACAGTAAGATTAATATTATATTTTCTTAAAATCAGACAAGCACTTTCATAAAAATGGAATTTTCAAATTTTGTCATTTTGCCCCTTTTTTGATGCAACCTGACTGCCATGTTTTTGCCCAATCAGTATAGCTTGAACAGTTTTTATAGAGGGTCACCCAAGGAACATTTCTACCAAATTATATTTGAATCTGACAGGCAGATTCGGAGGAGAAGATTTTTAAAGTTTGGACATTTTGTCCCCTTTCTGATGCCGCAGCAACCAAAGTTCTCATTGGAATTTTAATCTTTGAACAATTTTGAAAGAGGACCACGAAAGAAACATTCCTGTGATGTTTTGTGGAAATTGGTCTATTTGAATGGTAGGAGTTGGTTCTCATTAAAAAAAATTGTAGCTAAAAGTTCAATTTACCCCTTTTGTGATGACGCCTGGTTGCTATGATTGTGTAACCAATCAAAACGGCTTAATCAAATTAAATAGAGGATCATTACAGTAAGATTCATATTATATTTTCTTAAAATCAGACAAGCACTTTCATAAAAATGAAATTTTCCAATTTTGTCATTTTGCCCCTTTTTTGATGCAACCTGACTGCCATGTTTTCGCCCAATCAGTATAGCTTGAACAGTTTTTATAGAGGGTCACCCAAGGAACATTTCTACCAAATTATATGAAGATTTTTAAAGTTTGGACATTTTGTCCCCTTTCTGATGCCGCAGCAACCAAAGTTCTCATTGGAATTTTAATCTTTGAACAATTTTGAAAGAGGACCACCAAAGGAACATTCCTGTGATGTTTTGTGGAAATGGGTCTATTGGAATGGTAGGAGTTGGTTCTCATTTGTAGCTAAAAGTTCAATTTACCCCTTTTGTGATGACGCCTGGTTGCTATGATTGTGTAACCAATCAAAACGGCTTAAACAAATTAAATAGAGGATCATTACAGTAAGATTCGTATTATATTTTCTTAAAATCAGACAAACACTTTCATAAAAAATGGAATTTTCAAATTTTGTCATTTTGCCCCTTTTCTGATGCCGCCTGACTGCCATGTTTTTCGACCAATCAGTATGGCTTGAACACATTTTATAGAGGGTCACCCAAGGAACATTTCTACCAAATTATATTTGAATCTGACAGGCAGATTCGGAGGAGAAGATTTTTAAAGTTTGGACATTAAATCGATCACCTGATTGATAGTGTATGGTGAGTGTAAGGAACGACAACTCTGCGAAGGAGATTGCCCTTGCATAATACTCTGCCAAGTGTTACCTCCCTTAGACCATCAATCTAATAACCATATGTCATTTGAAGCAAAAAGTTAATTTTACTCCTTTTCTGATGCTGCTTGGTTGCTATGCCTTTCAACAAATCAATATGGCTTGACAAAGTATGTAGATGATCAATGAAAGAACATTTCTACAAAACTATCTTTAAATCAGACAAGCACTTTTATAAGGATACTTTATTAAAGTATTGTCATTTTGCCCCTTTTTTGATGCCGCCTGACTGCCATGTTTTATTGACCAATCAGTATGGCTTGAACAATTTTTATAGAGGGTCACCCAAGGAACATTTCTACCAAATTATATTTGAATCTGACAGGCAGATTCGGAGGAGAAGATTTTCAAAGTTTGGACATTTTGTCCCCTTTCTGATGCCGCAGCAACCAAAGTTCTCAATGGAATTTAAATCTTTGAACAACTTTGAAAGAGGCCAACCAGAGGAACAGTCCTGTGATGTTTCACGAAAATTGTCCTTGGAGTTTGGGAGGAGTTGATGTTTAAAGCTAAAAGTTAACACCAGACGGACGACGGACGACGGACGACGGACAAAAAGTGATCAGAATAGCTCACCTTCAGCCTTCGGCTAAGGTGATCTAAAAACCCAATCCTAATATTATCAGGTAAAATGTTAAGCATTAATTGTAATTATGTGACCAATTGCACTGCAGCAAAAACTAAGTTAAACATTATGTTATGTTTGACAAAGTTGCCTTCTTTATAAATGACAATTTGAATACTTCTAAATAGATTTTAATTCTTTGAACAATTTCCAGAGAGGACCACCAAAGGAACTATCTTGTAAAATTTGGTCGAAATGGGCCAAGTGGTTTGAGAGAAGATGTTTGTTTTAAGAAATTGTGCATGACTCACAACTTATACAGACACAAACTGGACACAGGATGGTCACCGGATGGACACCGGACGGTCACAATAGCTCACCTTGGATCTTTGTGCCAAGGCAAGCTAAAAATCCAGTTAAATTCTAATATTTTTTTTTTACAAGAGTTGAAAATATTGTAAGAAATGCAGAAATGGCTTAACTAGAGGCAGTGGATTATTCTAAAAAAAACAAAAAATGAGCTTCAGAAGTAAGAAGAATAAAAGATATTGCATTTACAACAGAGCTCTTGTTCTAAATTCCTTATTTGACACTGAAATCCAATGTTGTTGGCATACAAAAGAATCATCTCATTTGAGCACCACAAGATAGGGTTTGATCTGTAATACTTTGGGTGATGAGACAATTCAACTCCACTCTTATGTTGACCTTTGTGCAAAAAGTAGTATGTTTTACCTTGTCATCTTAAAGGGTGTCTTAACTTCAGGTTTCCGTAATTTTGCCTCACGCAGTCTCTGTGTCTCGGTCTGCCTCACCGCACTCCTAGGCTCTGATGGTGCTACTGATTGAGTTTCAGAGACTTCATGTCTACAGATAAGGGAAAGTAAAATCATTAATGATATCAACCAGTAATCCCTGGCCTACATGTACAGATCAAAAATCTGCAGCAGACGACTTTAGAAACATCAAGGCAAAAATGAAGGAAATTTCATTTCTATTTATTACAGTAATACTATTTAAATAGAGATGAAAACATTGTAACAAAATTTAAAATTGTTCTTTACACACAGTTTCTGCTTTTGCCACTTGCCACTGCTACAGATGTTTCTAAAAGCATCCACAATGTTGGAAAATTGTAAAGTTACAATTCTTGTACTAATATTCCTTTATTACATTCTATTTGTTGTCGTTGATTTTAATCAAATAACTTCATAAGAAAAACAATCAAAATTACAGAAAACAACTGACCTTGGAAGTGATTGCAATTATTCATATACAATTATTATTATTATACCTTAAAACAAAAACCCAAACAGCAATTATTTTTTATCAAATATCAAAAATAATAAAATATAAAATATTTAATTTTGAACTATCAGTGATACTTGAATTCATAACAAAATTATGTGTAAAAGTTAGATTATACATAGATATTGAATAAGTGCATCTAAGTGCATATCTAACTAGAGATTGTAAGTGCTTTCTATTGAAATTTGAAAAAGAAGGGTACATGTTTGATGTATGCACATGTGACAGTGATATCAAAGTTAAATGAATAACCCTTTCCAACAAACAGACACTTTACTGATGCCTCTGCAGCAGAATCTTGACTTTTGGAAACATTTTGACAAAAGGAGAAATTGCTTAAAACGTGCAATGACTCTTTTTGCCACAATGTTTTCAATTTTATTCATAAAACATAGTCATTTATAGAGACTTTTATATATTTCTACCAAGATGTTTTCAAAGCCATTTGCAGCAGGTATGTTGTTTACATGTGGGAAGGCGATAACGGAAAGGTTCTATCTACCATAAGATAATTGAGCCAGGTCAACCATAAAGAGTTCTTATTACATATGTGGACAGCGATGAGCTTGTGATTAATACAGGGCTTGTTTATCCCTTTCCCACATATAGACACTTTCTGACGCCTCTGCAGCTGATTAATTATGAAAACATTGTGACAAAGGAAGAAATTGCTCAAAACAAGTAATTTCTCCTTTTGCCACAATGTTTTAAACTCTTCGATAATTATGATTTTATTTATTGAAAGTTTCCACATTTTTGCCTAGATGTGTTTACAGTCATCTGCTGCAGATTTGTTGTATGTGGGAAACGGTCATTGTCCTTGTACCCAGTCACACCATGAAAATGTAACTATAATATTTCTCGCCCTGAATGACTAAGTCGCAAAAAGAAAAGATCCTAATAAAACTGGGCTCAAGCACCAGCTGATCCCGATCTTTTCTGAATGCACACACTCAAAAGTCAGTTTATCTTAACCCTTTCCAAACTGCAGACGCTTTTTGACACATCTGCAGCAGACGACTTTTGAAAACATTTTGGCAAAAGGAGAAATTGCTCTTGCTCAATACAAGCAATTTATCCTTTTGCCACCATGTTTTCAACTTTTTTTCAGTAATTGAACATTCATTTATAGATATTTTCCTTGTAATATCTAAATGTTTTCAAAGTCGTCAGCTGAAGATTTGTGGGAAAGGGTTATAAGCTCTACATGAAGTCCTAGAAGACCAGCTCCACTGAGTTACAGTACATCCATATCCAAGTGATATACCATAACACAGAGGTAATATGAAACCTCTTTATGTGGCACAGCTTTATTGTACTAATTACCCTATTGTATAGGTCTGAGGATATTTCAATGAATCATTTTTTAGATTTAATAAAGATTTTGAACATATAAATATGTCATGCTTAGAAATACAAAAGAATATTTTAAAATGTTTATTGAGAGTTACCTTATTTAACCATGTGTAAATTATAAATAAATATTACAAATGTAATTGATGTTCATGTATATTTTAAATAAGGTTAAAAGAGATGATAAAAAGGTAGAGGTTAAAATTAAGAAACATTGAAATGATTATTATAAATCTGAAGTCTTTACCTGGATGTTTTATATTAACATTAGTTTAAACTAATTTATTTTACATCAATTGAGAAACAAGCTTTCAGCTTTAATTAATCAAGCTCAATGTCTGCTTCCTTGAGATTTAACAGGTCCTTGCACTGTTTGTGTGAAAAAATCCCAAAGTCAGAACCCGAGACCTTTGGTACAAGAGGCCGACACCCTTTCTCTGTTCAAACCATTAGACTATTTATTTTTTATTCATTTTTATTTAAAAAACATTTGATGAAATATGATTAACCTTGAAACTCCCTCTGAATGAAAAAAAAATAATTGAATAGAGTTGAAAACATGGTGACGAAAGTTGATATTTCTAGTTTTTAGCAATTTCTTCTTTTGTCGCCATGTCTTCAAAAAGCTGTCTGCTGCAGAGGCGTCAGAAAACGTCTATATGACGTAAATGGTTAAAAGACAGATCTCTTTTATTCAAGATCTCCTTTTTGTTTTCCTTTTTTTTTTTAAATCACTTCCTATTTTCTTTATATTTCAATCACGGTTAAAATGAAGTACCTGTTATTAGAGTGGACCACTGTTGAAGATTTTCCAAAATTCATATTGTACTCTGATTGCACATTTGTGTCTGTATGAGGTGGGACATTTGTCATTGTTGTGTGGCGCACTCGACCTATATCCTGTTTCGTCTGCCAGTCCTGAAGCTGATCCTTCCATTCCTTCTCGTAGGCGTATGAGAGGATTTTGTTGATGCGTGGTTTTTCATTGTCATTAGGGGTAGTAGGCCTAAGAGATACAATAGGGTTAGAGGTGTTATCTACTACAGTGAAGATCTAATAATCACAAAGCCTTCAATTAACTCTTTCCCTCATATAGACGCTTTCTGACGACTCTGCAGCAGACAGCTTTTTGAAAACATAGTGACAAAAGAAGAAATTGCTCAAAACAAGCAATTTCTCCATTTGCCACAATGTTTTCCACATTTTAGTCATAGGTTATCCATTCAATTATAGAGATTTTCTATTTTTTGACAAAATATGTTCAAAGTTGTCTGCTGTGAAAAATTGTTGTATGAGGGAAAAGGTTATTTTTTTAAATAATTTCTTGACGCATTATGACATACAACAAATCTTCGAAAGACGACTTTGCAAACATCTCGATAGCTGTGTGAACATGTTTTATAAATGATAAGAGATTTTCCATATATTTGCAGGTATGTTTTAAAAGTCATCTGCAGCAGATTTATGGTATGTGGGTAAAGGGTTAAGAACATATATAACCTAGGTACAAAGTTGAAAACAGTGTTGGAAAAGTACACAGTTCTCAAATTGATCAAGTTAAACCCTTTCCCACAATCAATTTAATTAAGCAATATCTCTTTTTCCAATAATACTTTTTACAAATCATTTGCTGCGAAAGTTGTCTGTATATTGGAAAGTGTTCCGAGCGAGCACTTGCTCTTGTTAACCCTTCCCAACATGTAGAAGCATTTTAATGCATCTACAACAGACGACTTGTGAAAACATTGTGACAAAAGGAGAAATTGCTGAAAACGGGCTATTTCTCCTTTAATTTGCCACAATGTTTTCAACTGTTTTCAGTAATTATACCATTATTTATAGAGAGTTTCAATGTTTCAATTTGTTTCAGGATTTTCAAAGTAGACTGCTGCAGATTTGTTGTATGTGGGAAAGGGTTGAAAAGTACAATATCTACTATGTTCAGCTATTTTGCAAATAAATGTCTGCAATATTTTACAATTATCGGCTTTGTAATTTTATTTAGTAAACTCCACTGGGCATGTAAATATCTATAGTTATGGTTCTAAAAGTAACACCTGAACTCATCAATCATTCTAAATATCATTTTAATCAAAATTTCAAATGCTACCAACATTATTTTGTTTGGCTTTAAAACTAAACAGTAACCAAATCAGAATACTGTCACTCTGTAATTTAGAATGATTGCTGAATATAGGCCCAGAATGTGTTCAGTAATATCAGAGAAACATGTAAGTAGGTATAAAATTAAACATTTCCTTCAAAAAAAAATCTACTAAACCTTTTGGTTAACACTCTCAATGCAACAGACAACTTATGCAAACAATGTGACAAAATACCTATTTATGGTTTAATGGCCCTTGAAAAGTGTAGGATATGATTTATAGATTTCTCATGCCCTCTAATATGATGCAGAATGCAGATGCAGTAATACTCATTTTTATCTAATGCTTCTCATGTTACAAAATATAATGTTATGTGCTGTAGAATAAGGAATGTTATAAATATAAGATGATCCCTTTCTTGGGAAAAGGTACAAGTTGACTTTTGTTAACACTGTTCACATATTACTTACATCAGCTTGTAACAAAATACTGTCACCTTGTTTTAGGACTGAGACAATAGACAGGCCAGTCTGAACCTACACTTTAAAAATATTGCCAACTTGCACCTTTTTCCCATGTAATAGATCAATAACTGTAAGAACCCTTTCCCTCATACAACAATTCTGCAGCAGACGACTTTGAACATATTTTGTCAAAATATGGAAAATCCCTATAATTGAATGGATGACCTATGATTAAAAGTGGAAAACATTGTGGCAAAAGGATAAATTGCTTGTTTTGACCAATTTCTTCTTTTGTCAATATGTTTTCAAAAAGCCATCTGCTGCAGAGGCATTAGAAAGAGTCTATATAAGGAAAAGGGTTAAAAGAATTTAATATTGAACTACTATAAACTAGTTATTACTGTATAATAATTTAAAATGTCAATATTTTTTTGTCCAATGTCCATCTTTATTCATTTCACATTTTCCTTAAACATCTCCTTTTCCTAAAAGGATTTCTACAGCATGAAATAATTCTACTGTCATTAAGTTTGTATATGTGCTTCATTCTTTTTCTCAGAACTACAAGAGTTAAAATCATAATCCAACATACAAAAATATATGTAATCTCTTTTCCATTTGCTGATGCAGTTTGACGCATCAGTTCTTTAGTAGATGACTTTTAAAAACATTGTGGCAAAAGAAGAAATTCCTAAAAATTAGCTCTTTTTAAATTGTTGTACTTTCCTATATTTTTGCCTAGATGTTTCAAATGTCACCTGCTGCAGATTTTCTGTTTTTAGGAAAAAGTTTAAGGCTTATCTGATATGTTATTTTAAAAGTCATCTATTTTTGAAAAACATATATATAGGTGGAAAAAAGGAACATTAATCTGTAATTGAAAACATCATAGGAAAAGGAGAAATTGATTATTCTTCAACAATGTGTCCAAAGTCGTTGGCTACAAACAAAATGTGTCCCCATCGGTTGATGATAATTAAATAATTTTAGTCAACATTTTCAGTCATGAAATATTGACAATCTTTAAAAACAGTAATAAAGTTGTTGTCTGACAGGCGCGCAGCTTTACCTTTTCTTATTCCTACATAATAATATAAAATCAAAGAAAAATCATCTAACACAGTGTACAGAATACAAAAGTACACACATAATTGTATATACATGTACATGCAGATAGCTTTTGAAACCATTTGGGAATCAGAAATGTTATAATACTCTAATTGAGCAATATCACTTATTCTAACAACATTTTCCTACCTATATAGATGTACAGGTTACGCTTTAATTTGTGTATATAAACGGTGCTCAAGAAAAACTAACATTAGCTTAATCATTACACATGTAGAAGAGACCTCCCTGCACATGTCTATGCATTAATACTTAAGGTTCTGCTTCACCCTTTCCCACATACAACAAATCTGCAGCAGACGACTTTGAACGCATTTTGTCAAAACATAGAAAATCTCTATAATTGAATGGATAACCTATGACAAAAAGTTGAAAACATTGTGGCACAAGGAGAAATTGCACGTTCTGAACAATTTCTTCTTTTGTCACTATGTTTTCAAAAAGCCGTCTGCTGCAGAGGCGTCAGAAAGCATCTATATGAAGATGACTTAGATTTGAGAGAGTCATCCTATGCTATATTAGTGTTTGGTATAAATGTTTGATCCATCCTACATTCAGGATGGAGAACAGAAAAACAAAAAAATTGGCCACTGAATCAGCTATACATCTTAAAATATCACATTAAAATATTAAGGATGGATGGTACCTGGCAGCAGTATGGAAATATTTTAAAATAAAGTCCTTCCTACATGTACACTACTTACATCATGAGATATCTTGGTGGGCGTGGCCCTTTCCCAGGGTCTGTTTGAGCAGAGGACGGTTTGTTTTTATCTTGGTTCTTAGGCCGCCTTAAAGGTTTGCCACTTCTTATACCAAAGCCAGGCTTAACAACTTCAGGAAGTCTCACAGTCTTATCTGTGGCTCTATTGCAGTCCCTCTCGAAGATGGAGAGTCTGTCATGGCCAATTGGTCCCCTGCCGGGTCGTTCATACATACTGCTATCCTCTGCTTTATAACCCTCATGAACCATGTAATCTGGTCTGAGGAAATCATATTCACTGAAAATAAAATACATAATCATCTAATGGTTTTTTTCTTCTTATTTCCTGTTATCATAAGTACTTTAATTTTAAATACAATAAATATTATGGGTTCAATATTTTGGGTCTTGAGAAAGCATATATTCATTATACGAACAACTGTAAAGCTTAATTCAATGTTCAGACAAAATAGAGTCTAGATATATTTGAATAAGTAGACGCTCTGAACAGTTACTATTTTGAATGGCTCTTTAATTATATAACCTGGGGTTGATATTGATATTTTGCACTTGTGACAAAATGGCCACCAGCTTCTCCATAATTGAATGTATAACATATGACAAAAAGTGGAAAACATTGTGGCAAAAGGAAAAATTGCACGTTTTGTGCAATTTCTTCTATTGTCACTATGTTTTCAAACAGCTGTCTGCTGCAAAGGCGTCAGAAAGCGTCTATATGAGGGAAAGGGTTAATTAATCCATGGGACAGACCAATCTACTGCAATTTTACAGAGAAATCAATGTCCAGGAAGAAGACCTGACTTGAAAACTTTAGAGTCCCTCCAAATGTTTTGGTATTCAGTGGGACAAATGGGACAATCTAGTGTTGACACTTATAACCTGATATAAAATGGGACAATCTAGTATTGACGCTTATAACCTGATATGAGATGGGACAATCTAGTGTTGACGCTTATAACTTGATATGAAATGGGACAATCTATTGTTGACGCTTATAACCTGATATGAAATGGGAAAAATAGTGTTGACACTTATAACCTGATATGAAATGGGATAATCTAGTGTTGACACTTATAACCTGATATAAATGGGACAATCTAGTGTTGACGCTTATAACCTGATATGAAATTGGACAATCTAGTGTTGACACTTATAACCTGATATGAAATCTTCTAGAGTCATATGAAGTTAAACCTTGTGGGAACATAAGAAATTGTTCATTTTGAGAATTCTTTTTTCAAAAGCACTCTGTTATCCCTTTCCGACATACAGATGCTTTCTTATGCCTCTGCAGCAGAGGACTTTTAAAAACATTGTCGCAAATGACGTGCTCATGATGAGCAATTTCTCTTTATGCCACAATGATTCCAAGTCTTTTCAATAAACATATTTTCATTTAAAGAGGTTAATTTACATTTTTCCTAAGAAAATTATAGTTGCCCACTGAAGATTTGTCATACTTGGTAAGGGGCTATACAAGGTGTCAGATATTGTCTGTTTGAGGTAAGGGAACAAATTATACAAGTGTAGTCAACATACATATGGTTCTTGTCATTCTCCACGTCATCTTCAATAGCATTGTCCTCTAAGTAATACCACTCATTTCTGGGATACCCTACAGGATCTTTCTTCTTTGTAGGATTTTCTTTCATTTGTAACAAATCTGAAAAGCAACATTTGAATTGAATACCAAAATTCCACAATATTACTGCATCAAACACCTTCATGCTGTCAGAAGTTTTAAGACGGACAGAAAAAAACAGCAAAATACATGGGCAGTATCCAAAAATGTAAGTATTATTATTGTTTATTGCATAAAATCTATATTTTACGCCCGCTTTTAAAAGGGATACAGAAACATTGCAAAAACCGGGCGTAAACGGCAAGAAAACGTGTATAAACAAAGCGATTCTCGCGCGTACGTGCCGTTTCAGACCGGTTAGATGTTTTACATATGCATTACCCGGGCACCGTTAGTAAACAAAATATGGACGCTCCATCTCCCCTAGAATAGGAGCAATTGTTGGGTTAACAATAACATCAGCTTCTTTAACTCGATAATCGGTAACATGCAATAGACTCACAGTTAAAGAGCATAACATAATCCAAAACCATTCGAGTCAGCGATGGCAACCTTGATGTAGGACCGGTTCGTGGATATATAAAACATAACTTGTTTACTTTTATGACGTCACATGTGTCAATCCTTATCGCGTCATGTTCATCGGCGGTTATCGTACAACTGAACGTTACAGCGGACTATATGTTGAATGTTTGCTCTTATTTTATGAAATAATAGCGAAAATACACATTACATCTAATTCGTTCATTTTTATAGGGATTGTTTTGTTATAACAATCTTTTAAATATTTAAATGACAAAAAGTGGAAAACATTGTGGCAAAAGGAAAAATTGCACGTTTTGTGCAATTTCTTCTATTGTCACTATGTTTTCAAACAGCTGTCTGCTGCAAAGAAAATCCTACATTCAGGATGGAGAACATTTTCATCTTCGCACTCGGGCATAAACACATTTTGTGGGCGTCCGCAGATGTTCACGCCCTCGAAAATGTGTATTATCCCTATAATAGTGTTGAAAATATTGTGGCAAAAAGAGAAATTGATCAGTATGAGCAATTTCTCCTTTTACCTCAATGTTTTTTTAAGTTGTCTACTCCAGATGTGTCAAAATGAGCTGCAAGTGGAAAAGCATTAACCCTTTCCCTCATACAGATGCTTTCTGACGCCTCTGCAGCAGGCGGCTTTTTGAAAACATAGTGACAAAAGAAGAAATTGCATAAAACGTGCAATTTCTCCTTTTGCCACAATGTTTTCCACTTTTTGTCATAGGTTATCCATTCAATTATAGAGATTTTCTATGGTTTGACAAAATATGTTCAAAGTTGTCTGCTGCAGAATTGTCATATGAGGGAAAGCATTAAACAGAAAAGTTGGACAAATATAAATATGAATAAAGCAAGGACTATAATGCTAAAGGAAAAGAATCAGTAAGATGGTGACAAGATAAAACCGACAGAATGTGAATACTAACTTGCTCTGCCTCCCTGTTTGGCAAGTCTAATGTAGGCCGAATCTGTATCCAGAAATAAGGTCTTTACAGGGTCAGCTGGACTCCCATCATCCTCTGTCAGCCCCGGGATCTGGGACATTGGAGGGTAACAGACGGGCTCTGCATGCTTCCTGCGGGCAGGTGCATGGTAAAACCATCCTGAAATTATAATATATTTGTTAACATTTCCAGAGGATTATAGATTTAAACACATTTTGTTCTGTCTAATTAGACTTGATGTACCAGGGTAACCCTTTCCCACATACAGACGCTTCTGAAACTGATGCTTCTGCAGATTTGTTGTATGTGGGAAAAGGTTAAGAGGCTTTTGGAATCACCTGCTTTGAATACCTCTGGTTTTCAATGTAACATTCTGAAAAATTGGAAAAATACTTTTGCTATAATATCTGGAAAATCATTGAGTAAATATAGATTACTTGATTTTTTTGCAAATTTTCCTATTAAGTCATCGAAAAAGGGAAAGGATTATTACGTAAATTTGTTGTGATGCAAAAAGATGGAAATGTGCGGAAATGGAATCAATCACATCATAAATGGATCTGATGGCATCAACACAATGATAAATAATGATTTTCAACACGATATACCTGGATGGTTATTGTCAGTGAAGTCTTCTTCAAATAACTCTACAATATGCATAGAAATATTTCAATATGCTGAGATAAACAGAGCTCTAGATAAGGGCATTTTTCATGTTATAAAATCCTTATTAGGCATTCAAACCTTATGTTGTGGGTACTCAGAAGAATCATCTCAGTTAGATTTGGCTGAGTAAAATGAGAAATATTGTGGGGAAAATACCTGTTCACTCCCTTGTATCTGCATAAAGATCTTAAAATGGACTTCATCAATTGATGAATATAAGTTTTTACTTGTCTAGGGAGTTTGGTGTTTTTCACCTCTACTTTATAATCATAATCTCAAATTTATTCAGGCAAACAGACAAGGATAAAGCAAAATTGTATAGTAAATATAATCAAATGAACAGATTAATGTTTTCCGTGATGGCATCAATTCTTATCATTAAATTCCTAAAAAGTAAACATACTATTCCCTTAAGCTGGCAGGATTGTTTAGATTCTCCATGTAACTGTCTTGCATGTTAATCATAATTTTAAAGTTACAACATGTCACTCTCATCAAGTTCATTGTACAAACAAATTTACTTTTTTAAAAACATGTGAATGTATAAAATTGGGCTTTAACTATAAATTATGTAAAGAATATATCTGTACTTAAAACCAAAACAATGCGATTTATCCGAAAACTGGTATATCCCGAATCTATGTATACATTTATAACAGAATCTATCGAGACATCTATTACGTCTTATTTAATAACATCGCAATAGCGACGATATAATAAGTTTTGTTTTACTTTTCAATTAAAATATATATTAGAATTGTTTAATCTTACCTGTTTCATTGGGATTCTTATTGGTGGCCATGTTTACTAACAATCAACAACTTCCCAAATTTAAGATGTACTGTAATCGTTGATATGTAACCAGGCCAACGTAAAGCTAGCTGTCTAGATTCGAATTTATTTCGATTTGAACATTTATAATTGAATTTTTCCTGCAATATTTAAACTATATTGTTAAAATGTATGTAATTATTAACATTCGCTAAATCTTTATTTATTTAGTTATCAGACAAATTTAAGTTAATTTCTCGAATGAAATACGAAAATAAGATTCGCGTCTCACAAATGACCCCAAAGTACCGAATCAAACCACAATGAATCATTTTAGTAACTTCTTTTTCAACGTTTGTAAAGTAAACTAACTCTGAATTTATTTGTTCGAGTGTACACATGTCCATTAATTTTGTTTGCCGTGTAAAAACGTGCGTACAATGTACTCTTTTTTATTAGAAGAAAATGAAAATATTAACTGGACGATTGCAGACGATATTTTTGCAAAAAAAAGTTCGTCTTTCTTTTGATTCGATATCGTACAGTCTCTTTATGATAAGATACCACAGTTCACATAGATCTAATAGGCATATGATAGTTTACGAAACGTCTAAAGTCGAACATGAGACAAAGTGTAATCCTTTTTCAGAGTAAAAACAGTGCGTGAAAAGATAAACGTGTCGTTATGGGATTATTTCCCTTTACTACGATGTTTTTAAACCTGCAGACACACTTTGACGCGTTCGTAGTTAAGGTTTTGAAAAACAATTAGGCCTATGTATGGCAAAATGAGCAATTCCTCCTTTTACTATAGAGCTAGTATTTTCAAATATATTCAATAATTATACGTTCGTCTGTTGCAGATCCGTCTAAAGTTGTCTGTATCAATCTTCAACTTTAAATAACCTTTCTCCCTGTTAATTCGTTGATAACTGTCTTGTACATACAATATGTTATTATATCTATGCTATTTGACTATGAGCTATAGTGCTGAATGTCTAAATAAAGTTTATGTGAGCCGTCCCACGAGAGAACCATCATTGTGGACTCTGCGTAAAGCATCGACCCGGATCAGCCTAAGCATGCCATGCAGGCTAACCCTGACGGACAATGTTCGCCTTCTGTTTATTTTCTGTTTTAAGAATAATTACTTTATTCCTCTATCCCCCAGAGACGGAATGTTTCGGCCCGGATTTGCCTGCACGGACTGCACAGGCTGATCTGGATCGATACCTTACGCAGAGTTCACAATGTTGGTTTTCTCGTGGGACGGCTCATGTTATTCTATGTCATGTGAAAATATTAGGCTACCCAGGCTGACAAAAACGATTATTTTAGTTGTTTCACGGCGATAGAGTACTTATCCATGAGCAATGGACGATAAATCAGTACCTTGCATCATGTCAATGAATGGATGACAAACCAGTACCTTGCATCATGTCAATGAATGGATGACAAACCAGTACCTTGCACCATGCCAATGAATGGATGACAAACCAGTACCTTGCACCATGCCAATGAATGAACGACAAACCAGTACCTTGCACCATGGCAATGAATAGATGACAAACCAGTACCTTGCACCATGTCAATGAATAGATGACAAACCAGTACCTTGCACTATGTAAATGAATGGACGACAAACCAGTACCTTGCACCATGTCAATGAATGGATGACAAACCAGTACCTTGCACCATGTCAATGAATGGACGACAAACCAGTACCTTGCACCATGTCAATGAATAGATGACAAACCAGTACCTTGCACCATGTCACTGAATGAACGACAAACCAGCAAATTGCAACATGTCAATGAATGGATGACAAACCAGTACCTTGCACCAATGCAATGAATGAACGACAAACCAGTACCTTGCACCATGGCAATGAATAGATGACAAACCAGTACCTTGCACCATGTCAATGAATGGTTGACAAACCAGTACCTTCCACCATGGCAATGAATGGATGACAAACCAGTACCTTGCACCATGTCAATGAATGGACGACACACCAGTACCTTGTACGATGTCAGCACAATGAGCGACGCGTGTTTGGTTGAATGATTGATTCCGGGTTTAACGCCGTTTTCAACATTGTGTCCGTCATATCACGGCGGCCAGTTCACCTTCTCGTGTGTTTCCAGGCTTTCTCGCACCTGTAGTTAATTACAAACAGTCTTTCCAAGCAACTGGCTACTTTTTCACATAGACTTTAAGCCCATTGATGGAAGACAAATGAAGCTTGTCACAGTAATTGTCAAACGTTGGAAAGAATGATGGCCGAGCAGGGGTTTGAACTCCGAATCCCTTGATTGACAGTCCGTGTCAATACCGATTGAGTTACCGGGCTCGGCTCCGCGAGTTTAGACACTTCGTCTAAAATCTCAAACGTTAACCTCTCGACCTCGGCAGAATTCTTTTCATAGCAAAACCATAGCTTTGTGTAATCAGGCATTGATCTATATTGTTCTAAATTAATGTTGTCCTAAACATCTTCTGTAGTTCAAACACCCACGTTAAAAAACGCTAGTAGTCAGGATAAGCAGATGATGTTTAACGCAAGGTATAGTAGGATATGGGTTAACATTTTGACCAAGTGCATGTCGATTTTGGTATATTGAAACTATAGAAACAATACAGATAAATTACAACATAATCAACAAGTGTGGTGTCTTCATTTCCTGCGATACCTAATTATTTTGATGTGTTAAGTTTAGGATCGGACCAGTCTAGAGGAGATCACGTCACATGCCGTTATAACACCGAGCGGAACCCTTTCCTCGCATAACTCACACACATACAACACATATGCAGCAGATGACTTTCGAAACACAATGGCAAAACTATGAAAAATCTCTATGAATAAAAGAACAATGTTTAATTCTAGTTGAAAACGTTATGGTGAAAGGAAGCATTGACCATTTTTTATGAGAAATAGTTCCTTTAGCCATAATGTATTTAAAAGTCTTCTTCTGCTTATAGTTTAAAATGCGTCAGTTTGTAGACTAGGGTTAACAAGAGTGTTTGTCCGTCATTTATGTTCCAATTTTGTGAGAGATAACACTGGATATACGACAAACATGAGATTGACCATTTATTTAGGTAGAACTATTTTTTCTCAATTATTCATAGGAAAAGTTATAGAAATAATAAGTAAACAGTGTTATCCTCGAAACGATACATCTGTAGAGCAAAACAACCTTGTAGAACGACATTTCAATGTTTTCCCTATTCTAACGAAAACTTAATGTAAACTATGAACAAAAGTATGGCATATGTTGGACAGAGTGGAAAACATCGTTTGAAAATGTGAAATTGGTCCCAACAAACAATTTCTCCACTCCCAACAATGTTAACTAAAGTTGTCTGCATTCAGTTGTGTCCAAATGCATTTCAATAAGGAGAATGCTTTAATCTCTTAAGAGTAACACATCTCTATACCGGCTGTTCATTTCCTCGCCTACGCCAGAAGTTGCTCAGGAGAAACAGGCATATTTCAGAATTGTATTTGTTAAGAAAGGCCTCTAGCCCATAATACAATATACAAAATATAATGACATCAAATATTTGAGTTGTGTTTTCTTATATAAATATAATTCAAGATTATTCTTTATCTTTGAGTTTCATTATTTTAGTAACGCAACAAGCTATGTTTTTTATTGTGTCATCTTTTAAATTTTGCATAAGATTTACAAAATTGTGGAAATCCTGTCTTCCATTATACCATGCATAAATATATAATTGTCTTTCTTGTCTGTTTTTAAAACATTTAAAAAATACATGAAATTCGTCTTCTTTTACAATTCTAATTTCAAAATTGTCAAAACAATATCGTCATAGCAGTCAACTGATACTCCAGGTAATTTAAAAGATTTACACAACTGTCATAATCGGTACCCTGCACGGGAATTAATGTCCAATTGAATTCACTGTTACGATCACGGCGTTTCCTTAGCAAGTTACCAGTACTACTGGTCCATGCCATTCAGTCGTAATACTAACCCCACAACCCTGAACGCCAAGGTGGGCAGCCATTACTACCATTTTTAAAGCCTTTAGTAATACCCAACCGGGGATCGAACCCGCGACTTCCCGCTACCGAGGGGGACGCTGATTATTACATGCCATAGGCAAGACTCGGCGATGTCATAAAACCATTTTGTTATGCAGCTTTGTCCTTTCCAGGACCACTTTAAAAAAATCTGCTCTTCACCGCTAAACGTGAAGATTCTTTTCGCTTCAACGGAACTAAGTTTTCATGAAAAGTTACTGTTCAAACATTGTTTTCGCGGAGCACGTACCTGTTTCACAGTGATCTTCACGTCATGCAACAATTCATGAGGTCATGGTTGAAAATTCCTATTTTTGAAAACATTGATCTTGACCTTTTCCGATCAACCTGTTGTATTTATGCGTCACATCGTGGAGTCAGGTTCACACTTCTGCCATTTTATATCAAACTCAAATATATCGTACAGGTATTACAGTTTTTTAAAGAAACAATGACCTTGACCTTGATCCGACCATCCTGATTATGTCACGTAACACCTTGTTAGATCATGGTTAACACTTCTGCAAAGTGTTTAATTTCTCGATACACAGCAAAGTTATAGAGAGGACATGAACGTTTCTATCTTTTAAAACTTGTTTCTTTCCACCTGATAGGAATCCGCTGTGGTCGGGGATTTCGAAACCGGGTGTCCCGGGTTCGATCCCCAGTCGCGTCACTACGGTCATGGTGGAGTGCCCTTGGGCAAGGCACATTTTCTAGCCTAGTACTGGTTTGTTTACCCAGGGATCATGAATAATTAAATTTAATTGCGCGCTAAATGACCTTAGCTGTCGATGCGCCATAAAAAAATATACATTCATTCATTCATTCTTCCACCTGATACATATAATAAGGTCATGGTTTGCAAAATTATTTGAAATTCAAACCTTGCAAAAAGAGTTTACAGACCGTAAACTAAAATTGGCCGACATATCCAAATCTATTAACTACGGAAACCCGCCCTACCCTTCCCCACATGTAGACGCTTTATGACGCGCTCATAGAAGACGACTATTGCAAACACTCTGACAAAAGGAGACAATGAATTATTTCATTAAACAATTTTGCTTTCATCTATAGAGATTTACCAAATTTTCGACAATATGTTTTTAATGTCTTCTGCTGGAGATTTGTTGTTTGTGGGAAAGCGTTGAATAATTAAAAGCTGGATGATATACGACAAGAAGAAATGTTGCTTCAAAGATTAGAGATTTGATGCAATACTTTCAAATTTGACCTCAAACCGTTATCATACAGGTCATGCCACTGGTCGTAGGATTCTCTTTACAGTCAGCCAATTTGGTATAAAACGTGATACCAAAATTTGATACATGTATATTTATTTGGCCCGCCAATTTGATCAAAATCCCTTTATTTCTTCTTGATCAAGCCATCTCATAAGACAAGCATAATTATATGCAGAATTATTTAATGATGGACTACCGGTGCTTCGTTAACTACAAGGCACATTGAATGCACAATCTATTCTTACCTGACCCTTGGATCTTTTACCCTTTCAGGGTGTGTTTTGTCAGTATGGGCGGTCGGGACCGAGGGTGTGTGTCGGGACATTGACCACCAGGCCTGTCAATTGATGAAGACCCAGAACCCAGAGATTTGTTTTGAACCTGCCATATCGGCAACAGCGTGTCCGAAATTCTGTCAAAAATGTGGTAAATATGATTGAAAGTTATTATGTTTATAATAAATTGATCTAGGACGATTGAATGCATTCGTGAATATTGGTATATATCAGTGTAAGTACTATGATGGTATGTTTTAAAAGAAACATGATGTAAAAACAATGCTTATCATTATCGTAAAGTATCTACATGGTTTACAAATATCTATATTTCAGCATTATTTGGTCTGTTTGTCATTATCGTGAAGTTCAAACATGGTTTACAAATATCTATATTTCAGCATTATTTGGTCTGTTTGTCATTTTCGTGAAGTTCAAACATGGTTTACAAATATCTATATTTCAGCATTATTTGGTCTGTTTGTCATTTTCGTGAAGTTCTTACTTAGTTTTCAACTATCTATATTTCAGCATTTACTTGCTATGTTTGTCATTATCGTGAATTTCTTACTTGTGTCATTATCGTGAAGTTCTTACTTGGTTTTCAAATATCAATATTTCAGCATTTACTTGCTAAGTTTAAAATTATCGTGAAGTTCCTACATGGTTTACCCATATCTATATTTCAGCATTCCTTTCTATATCTGTATTCACCGTGAATTTCCTACATAATTTACAAATATCTATATTTCAGCAATAACTTGCTATGTTTGTCATTATCGTGAAGTTCCTACATGGTTTACCCATATCTATATTTCAGCATTCCTTTCTATATCTGTATTCACCGTGAATTTCCTACATAATTTACAAATATCTATATTTCAGCAATAACTTGCTATGTTTGTGATGACGCCTCAAGCCCAAATGAATGTAATACAACACAAACGTGTCAAGTAGGGGAGGTAACTTATGATTACGTGATTTACAATAGCACTTTTAGTTAACTATATCTAGTGTATCTATTTCGAAACAAGGTGGGGCTGATTTTTGTTTCATCAACGTATACCCAATCTTGTTAGTTCATTTTAATTACATGAGCCAAGTTACTTTGTGTGTTTAACCATATCGACACAGTATCTGACTCTTGTTATTTCTCCATAAAAATAGACACTGACGCTGCAAATACATGGACGCATCCAACTGGATGCAAACACCACACAGACTCAAACAGAAAGTGATGTTTACATGACTTTAATTAAAGGGACTGAATCCCATATGAGAAAAAAGCGGGGAAAAAAGAAAATTGTTAAAGATTGCTATTACCTTGATATTTTTGCATGTAAGGCATTGAGATTTGCTGACTGATGTACTACAACATATGCACACTATTAATATTGCGGAGATTTTTCATTATTTTGCATTGTAAAATCTACTGGGTTAGTAACCCAGTAAATCTAAAAATATCGCTTTATATTTATCACGTGATCACTACAACCGAATTGACAATCTCCTTCGCAGAGTTGTCGTTCCTTACACTCACGCATACATGAATGTAATGAGTCGATAGTGTTAGAGAATGCCGAATTGAATCCACAAATTCAAATGAGCAAGACAAAATTCAACGGTATTTTTAAACGGGAAAACACGGAGCGGACGTTTTTTTAAATGCTTATTTCCTATGAAATAATGAAAAACAAGACTTGTACGACCTTCTACAACATTCCGTTACATATATATCGATGTATTTTGGATTAATTAGAATAAGTATAAAATATAACGATTTTGGACCATTATGGTGTTCAGTCCCTTTAACATGTTTGGCAGATCTTTTAACATTTCGTGATAATTGCTCTTTTTGGTTTCTTTGACCGTAACATATTGGAAATATCTCTTGAAGCATTATCTCCTTGAACACTAAGTAAAAATAACATAGTTCACAGTCCTTTAACATAACCTATATTTATGGAATAGACACGTTGAAGAAAATACAATTCTAAATCACATGGTGACTGGTCTTAGTCAACAGGTTAATGGTAAAATACTTGTCTATTCTATGCGGTCTTTCTATCATTGTGTAGTGGTACTTTTACTAGTATTATTGAATCTTTATACTATAAAATCCTTGTTTTATTTACCAGGTGTGTATGACACAAACATCGCTATCGTCCGAAGGCAGCACGACATATAACTACTCATGTTCGGATACGCAAGTAAGCAGTAATCACTCTCGTCCAGTTATCTGTTTAACCCTTTCCCTCATACGGTAATTCTGCAGCAGACGACTTTGAACGTATTTTGTCAAAAAATAGAAAATCTCCATAATTAAATGGATAACCTATGACAAAAAGTGGAAAACATTGTGGCAAAAGGAGAAATGGTACGTTTTGTGCAATTTCTTCTTTTGTCACTATGTTTTCAAAAAGCCGTCTGCTGCAGAGGCGTCAGAAAGCGTCTATATGAGGGAAAGGGTTAATACTTGCACCCAATATTCACCAGACGACACTTTGAACACATATAGACAAAACTATGAAACTCTTTTTAAAATGAAAAATATAATTTTTAAAAAGAGTCGAAACGTCGTCTGCTGCAGATGACTGCATTTGGGAATTTAACCCACGGTCCTCTTAAAACAGAATGTGCTGAAGAAAAGAACATTGTATATTAATAAAGAAAGATACGCGTATACATATGTTCCTTTTTATATGGATTGTTTAGTATTATATCATCTTCTTTGCATAAGATGCGGAAAATAAGAAAGAAAATTGAACTCGACTTGGAAAACCGTGAAACAGGTTATGTTGTTTATGTGAGTTTTGCCGCATTTTGCTAAGGTGTTTTATAAGTTATGCATATTTCAGAATATATGAGCCGTTTCACGAGAAAACCAACAGTATGGACTCTGGGTAATGAGTTGGCCCGGATTAGCCTGCGCAGACTGCGCCGGCTAATCCGGATCGATCATTACACAGAGTCTATAATGTTGTTTTTTCTCGTTGAACAACGGAATACAACTTATTTAACATGTGTCTATATTTGTATATACCAGCAATGTAATGGAAATCAATCCAGTCAGTGTTGGTTCGGATGATTTCTGTAATGATCCTCAAATATCGACCACCTCTACAATGCCTACCACCAAGACAAACAACAACTAATGACAACCACGAGTACAACTACAACAACAACAACAACCACATTACCGCCAACTACCAGTCCAAAGAATAGTGCGTGATATTGTGTTCGTTTGTTTACTTCAGTTAAAACTATATATATATCGTTTGTCGATTTGAGAAATAAGAGGTGCAACATAAATTAATCACTCTCAATGTTGAGTGTCCGTAAACTCCCGGGATATTACACGCTTCCCACGGGAATCGAACCCTTGACATTTCTTTTGTTCATGAAGTACGCACTGTTCTACACGTAGGTTGTTTGCCCCATTTGACATTTATCTTTACAGTACGAAAGAAAAATATTTTGTCACAAGGACGGTTATATTGACGATTGTCATCTTTTTCTTTCGCCTTACGTTGTGTTGAAATGCTTCTTACCGACCATCAGCAAGAAAAGGAGACATTTCAGTTGTTCTGGTGACAAGCTGTATTGCATATGTTATGGTACACTGTTATTAAACACAACCAGGATGACAAGCGCAAATTCTCGGAAGAGCTTTCAATGGTAACATACCCAACATTACCCTTTTCTTACTGACTCTTACGTAATATAAGCATTTATATCCATAGATCAAGAGTGGCATGTTTGATTTGCCAGATTGTGCCCGTGACCTGATCTTTGTTGTCGATGAATCCACGACAATGGCTGTGGTATTTCCACTATCAAACAATTTATTCTCCAACTTGGTTGACAAGCAAGTCATTGGGTCTTCTGATACCATGGTTTCCATGACGACATTTGCTCTACTTGCGCATAAACGCTGGGATTTAAACAGGTAATATTTAATTTGAATTATAAATGTATCTACCAAAAATCGCCAAGAAGAGGTTTGAACGTTATATCACTCTTTCTGTCTCGTCGACGTTGCTATGTTGGGTTTCTATTTAAATCAGTTGGTTATCTAGAACAGTGCCGTTGCAGTGCTGGTTCTTAACTAAAGCATTTGGTGTTCTAGATCACCTGGCTTGAAAGCAATAGTAGTGTTCAAAACCGTGCCGGATCAGACGCCTCGGAGAGCGGTATAATTTCTAAACCCTTATCGGGGTCCATACTCCTCGAAAGCGCTACTTGTTTATAAATTGGTGGTCGGTGAAAAGCCTTGAGAGCGATACAATCTTCTAACCTGGTCGCACGGTGCAAACACCTTAAGAAGCGATACATCTTCTAACCCTGGTCGGTGCAAAACCTTAAGATAGCGATACATCTGTTAACCCTTGGCGTCGGTGCAAACAACGCCTTGAGAGCGATACATCTTTTAACCCTGGTCGGTAGCAAACACCATTGAAGCGATACATCTTTAACCCTGGTCGGTGCAAACGCCTTGAGAGCGATACATCTGTTAACCTGGTCGGTACAAACGCCTTGAGAGCGATACATCTTTTAACCCTGGTCGGTGCAAACGCCTCTGAGAGCGATACATCTTTTAACCCTGGTCGGTGGCAAACACCTTGAGAGCGATACTATCTTTTAACCCTGGTCGGTAGCAAACGCCTTGAGAGCGATACATCTTCTAACCCTGGTCGGTGCAAACGCCTTGAGAGCGATACATCTGTTAACCCTGGTCGGTGCAAACGCCTTGAGAGCGTTACATCTGTTAACCTGGGTCGGTGCAAACGCCTTGAGAGCGGATCACATCTGTTAAACCTGGTCGGTGCAAACGCCTTGAGAGCGATACATCTGTTAAACCCTTGGTCGGTGCAAACCACCTTGAGAGCGATACATCTGTTAACCCTGGTCGGTAGCAAACGACCTTAGAGAGCGATACATCTGTTAACCCTGGGTCTGGTAGCAAACGCCTTGCGAGAGCGATACCATCTGTTAACCCTGGTCGGGTGCAAACGACCTTGAAGAGCGATTCATATTTTAACCCCTGTGTCGGGTGCAAAGCCCTTGAAGAGCTGATACATTCTGTTAACCCAGGTGCGGTGGGTCGAAGGTGAGGAGCGACTTACATCGATCATCTTCTAACCCTGGTCGGTGCAAACACCTTGAGAGCGATACATCTGTTAACCCTGGTCGGTGCAAACGCCTTGGAGAGCGATACATCTGTTAACACCTGGTCGGTGCAAACACCTTGGGAGCGCGATACATCTTTGACCCTGGTCGGTGCAAACGCCTTGAGAGCGATACATCTGTTAACGCTGAAACACCTTGGCGACATCTGGTCGGTGCAACACCTTAAGGAGCGATACATCTTCTAACCCTCGGTCGGTGCAAACACCTTAAGAGCGACTACATCTGTTAAACCTGGTCGGTGCATAACGCCTTAGAGAGCGATAACATCTGTTACCCTTGGTCGGGTGCAAACACCTTGAGAGCGATACATCTTTTAACCCTGGTCGTGCAAACGCCTTGAGAGCGATACATCTGTTAACCCTGGTCGGTGCAAACACCTTAAGAGCGATACATCTGTTAACCTTGGTCGGTACAAACGCCTTGAGAGCGATACATCTGTTAACCCTGGTCGGTGCAAACACCTTGAGAGCGATACATCTTGTTAACCCTGGTCAGGTGCAAA